>CAEGAE010087324.1:0-24309 GCA_903067095.1 Girardinus metallicus | reverse complement strand
TTGGAAGACCTAGACATGAATGAAGGGCCTGCTGTTAACAGAAACAGAGACTCCTGCTGAAAGGAAGCTCTCTGTCAGAGTGTGCACTGCACGCCTTTCGGTCGAAGACAAAAGTATACCCACTGCAGACAAACCTTGCTGCTGAAAGCATGACGGAAATACAGAGATTTGGTCTTTTTGAAGTAGTTGGAACTGGAGGCGGAACACAGCTACTGAGACAGACTGAAGCTCAACAGACCTCTGTTACTTGTTAGTTAGTACATTTGTAGTAAGATAAAACTAAGATATTTGCACTAGAACCTAAACAAAAATACTTGGTAAGAAGTTTTTGCAGTGCAATGTGAGATGTTGCTGCTGCAATAAAAGACGGATTCATTCTGACACATAAAACGGCTTTTTACACGTCTTCACCAGGTGTGCTGACAAATCTGTCTGTACATGCCTTCAGTTTTTCAAAATAAGAGAAGAAACTAAGGTGAGTCAAAACGCCACAGTCACTGGATGCAGGACGCCAGATTACAGGAAGGCCTTTTCAAAATAAAACTGTGCTTTGTCTCTGCTTTTTATGCAGACAGTCATCATGAGGCGTCCTGCTGGAGAACCAGTTCGAATCTCCTGCTCCTTCAGATCCGGCTCCTCGCTTTTACTTGAACGTTAAAAAGAGAAACTTTCTGGTAATCTAAATACGGAGCCAGTATAAAAGAAGTGTTTTTGTTTTGTGTTTTTTCTGCACAGAATAAAAACCGTTTCTCATTTCCTCTTGGCGTCGAGGTGCGCTGAGGTTTTCACATTGTCCATTTTCAGTCTGATTATTCAGCTGTTTGATCGCCAGCCGGAAATCACCTGGGAGCTGAAAATCCAGCCTGCGCCGCCAGCCGTCAGGCTTCCGACTCACCCCGCTTCTTCCCCTCGTCCCCGACGTCGCTCTCCTCTGATTGGCTGCTGCTGAGCACCAGGAACTGTCCGTCATGCGCGGGCAGGTTAGCAGGGCGACTTGAGGCGGCGATCAGGCGACTCTGCTCTTCTAAATCCTGCAGTTCAGGTCAGGGAAAATATAAAAGGTGCTGAGAGTGAAAGGAAAACTAAAGTTATAATGATCCGTCCATGTAAACTGCAAAAACTTTGTACACTTTAAATAAGACAAAATTAATTTATCGGTAACTTCAGCAAAACATAGGCGCACGTTTTAAGTCAGTAATCCTTTAAACTGTTGAAAAAGTTCAGTCTATAAATAAAAACAGAATCACAAGCAGGTCGTCGCCTCACGTTCACGGCCCTCTGCACCCCAACAAATACCCCCAGAATGTGACCCTTGAACTGGGCTTCGCCGCTGCCCTGCGCGTTGACCGAGTCAGCAGTTTTTCAGGACCGTTATTGGTCCTAAGCAGGGATGAAAGTAGATTTAAATTCTTGCCGGTACTATGACAAAAATCGTCAGTGGCTCACTGCATGAACCAAAACAAATGAAAACATTAATATTTTACTGGACTATAACGCAGAAAGTAGAGGCACTTCACAACTTTTCATCTTCAGCATCACCGTCTTTTCCTTTGAACAGATTAGTAATTGTTTTCTGCACTTTTATCAGGTTTTAATTTCACTTGAATTAAAAATTCATTTAACACAGACCACAGGTACATACATGTAACATTTGTTTATTGAGATTATCAAGGAAATAGAGCCGATGCACATAAACTCGGTGTGATCGAGTCCATGGTCCGGCGCTGGAGACGGAGCGCTGCGTCCTTAATACAGCCAGCAGGCCTCTGCTCTGCTGCGCCCTGGTGAAAATCCGAGAGCGGCGGAGATTCCAGCGGCTTACGGCCCGGTGCGGCTTATATGTGTGCGTTTCCAGTTTTTTAAAAAACTTTGTGGGTGCGGCTTCTAGTGAGGCGCGCTCTATAGTCTGGAAATACGCTACATGCTTTATTTATTCTTCTGCAGGTGAAAGAGACAATATTTTTCTAATTGCGGATAAAAAGAAGAAATTGGCCCCTGAATACTTTCAACTACTTTTTGTAATTAAATATTTTTTAATCTTACTTGAGTAATTTCTTGGCAACTATTTACTTGAGTAAAAAGACGTTGAAGTAGCTTAACTCCGACTGCTGTTTATTGATTCTCTGTCCTCTGGCGCAATTTTACCTTTTCTATCTGCCTCTGCTTGTTGAGCTCCTCCTGCTGTTTCTCTTTGGCCTTGTCCTGCTCCTTCTTCTTCTCCACCGCTTTACTTTCCTGAGAAACAACAAAAGTTTACCAGAACTGAACCACTGAACGAGAGAATCGGCTCCGATTCAGACTCACCATCTCTGAGTGGAATGCTATCTGCTTTGCCAGACCGATGCTGTCGCAGATCTATAAACAGAAATCTGGGTCAGAATTACGATAACAAATTTTGCTAGAAGTTATCGCGATAAACAATAATATTGTTGCTTTGAGTCCATTTTAATGTAATATGGTAATAACTGGGAGTGCACCAGTTTGTTGACCAGCAGATTTCCTTAATTTTGGGAGATCAGTGATTGGCTGATGCTTACATGTAAAGCTGATTTTATCCATCAACCTTTTCTACCTCAGTTCTAAAAATCGACCTCTGTCCTCGTTTGCTCTCCCGTCAGAGAGGACTGACAGACCGGCCCACCAGATCATGTCTGCACATTCAAAGTTAACAATAGTCGCCCAACTGTTGCCAACTCAGCGACTTTCTTGATATATTTAACGACATTTCAGACAAAAAAAAATTGTTATTGGCCAAAATCGGAACGGACAGGTCAGATTGTTTATCTGCAATCAGTCAAAAAGGTCCAACTGATGCATCCCTAGCAATAATGGCGTTATATTAATGCGAGAAGACATTCTCAAAGATCAGTAAACTTTAAATTCTACTGAACATTTAATACTGGAAGTTTTATATATAAACAAAACTGTCCTTCAAAACAAGAGGCCAGTTGAGACCAAAGCACCAGACTGAAGACTTTTGTCATCCAGTTTTTGGGAAAGAGGCAAAAGAGAAAAACGATAAATCATGCAAATGGAAATACCTGAGAACCTTTTAATTTATTATGTAAATAATAGATTTTTAGTGACAAATAAAGACTCAGAACAGAACCAGAACCTTCTCTCCGTCGTTGTTGGACTCAAAGATGTAGCAGACGACCCGAGAGTCGCCTCGGCCGCCGGCCGCCTGCAGGACGAAGCCGAACAGCCGCTTGTTGTCCTGGTGGGACGCACACTGGACGACGCTGGACAGCGGGAACTGCAGGGGGTCAGAGGACAGCGTGAGCAGAGACCAGAAGACTTTGACTAGGACAGGAGTAAAGAGGAAACTGGGAGCAGCTTACCCTGAGTCGAGTGACCTGCGTCTGGGGATCAATGAGTCTGGAAGACAAAGAGTTCAACTTTAGGTAAGAGTAGAAAAACAGCTGGAAAAATGGAGATAAATGTTTTTTTTTTTTTTTTAGTTTTTATTTATTAATTTTCTATAATTTTACTGTTCACTAATTTATTATTCCTTGATATTAAAGTTGTCAACCTTAATTCATTAAAAGTTAGGATATAATTTGCATTAGGGCTGAACAAATAATTGGATCAATCACAATTATTGGAATAATAGTCAACTAATTTAGTAACTGATTAATCATTAAGTGGAATATACAGACTCAAAAAAAGGTCATTTTAATTTAGGAATTAAACCAAAACTATTCACAATATATGTTACATTTTGATTTGGTTCATATTCCCTAAAGGAATGTTATAACTTGTTTACTTTCAAAAGAAATTACTATTTGTTTATTTGACCCATTTAAGGTTAATATTGTATCAAAAAGATTACAAGGTTAAATTACAAAATATGAAGAATGGGCAATTGTTTTTATCTGATTAATCAATATACTAATCAATTACTAAAGTAATAACATAGAAAAAGGCAAAGCTCTGAGGTAAGTATAATTATTTAATTACTAAAATAAATCTCATGTAGGTCACTGCATGTTAATTTATGTTTCCAAGTACAGCTTCAGAAGAAACCAGGATTATTGCTTAGGGCTGAAACAGTAAATCCTGATTAATCGATTATCATCAACTAATCGATTAATTGTTAACTGGAGAACACACACTTAGAAAAGGCCAATTCCTGAAGCAGAAACACACTCAGAGCAGTAATTAAGCTAAAACTGTGCAAAAATTTAAGTATGCATTCTGTATTTAAGATTAACAAAAAACAGTTTGCCTGTAAATATGGTGTCAGTTTTAGCTACGTTTGCTGCTAAACTCCTATTGTTTACAGATGATTTAAAACAGGTTGTCATTAGAGTTTAAGGAATATCTAGTTACTAAAATCATACTACTTGTTCTCATGAATTTAGCATCATTTGTGGCCTTGTTTTGTGAGCTACGGGCTACGTTTCCTCGCCCAACAAACTGAGGGTGTTGCCGTTACTTGAGGCAGTCGCAGGTGACCAGCAGGTGAGACTCGGTCATCCTGAAGATGTTGTGGATGGCTCTGGCGGCTAAGATCTGCCTCATGGTCTCCGATATGACGTCTGCTGACTCGGCGGTCTTCACCTCCATCGACCCGAGGAACCGAACGATGAACAGCTGGTGGAGGATCGAATCTGGACCAGAAAACGGCCGCTTGTCGTCAACTACTCGACTTGATTTGTGCTGACATTTTAACGTAGAAGCAAAACTTAAACCAAACTTTTTCTCACATTGCACAAAATCGTCCAGTCATAAGTGTTGGCGGTCCAGGAGAATTAAAAAATAAAATACAACCAAGTACATAAATCAGGTACAATCACGTATGAAGAGGTTAAAGTTACTCATCGTAGATCCAAAAAGTAAAAAGAATTTTGCTGTATTGGTGTAAAGGCGTCTAGTTTTCAAATTCTTGAACTGCAGTTGGGGGCCACAAAAAAAATATGTCAGAGGCCCTCAAATGGCCCACAGGCCACACTTTGGACACCGCTGCCTTAAATTATTAATTAAATGCTCCGAATTTAAAACTTATTGGGAAAGAAAAATACAAGTTTAATGTTTCTTTCTAGAAACTTTAATGAGCAACATTTAACCAAAAGCTAAACTTTATTATTATTAAGTATTTAACTTTATTTCTGGCTCCATAATTGTCCAATTCTGAGCAGCAGAGGCAGAAAAACCAAAGAAACATTTCATCTAAAGGTGCTGCAGCTTTCTTAGACACCTGACTGGTATTAATGAATAAATATCCTCAGACAAGAGAATAAATGTAAATTCTGCAGGTAAACAGGAAGTACCTTCGCTGTCCTCCGCTGAGTTATCTCCAGATTCTCCAAACGGATTACTCCTTCTGCAGAAACACAAGCGGTCATGTGTGTAAGAGTAAGAGTAGAAATACTTTATAATACAATTACTCAAGTAAAAGTAAAACATACAGCGTAGTAAAAATACTCCTAAAAGTTTTTTGTTTTTTTTCCAAAAAGGTTACTCAAGTAAATGTGATTGAGTAAATGTAACTAGTTACTACCCAATCTGTTGAAATTTGAGCATGTTCTAGCATTTGAAGAACCCCGGCTCTGCGTTTGGGTGTATTAGGTTTTTAACACAACGTTTCCAAAGACTCCATCTTTGTTGATTAAATAATTCTGGAGTGTTTTCGTTCTCTTGTACTTAGAGGCTGATAGAGATCAGACATCGTTCATTAAATCTACTTTATTTCATAAGAAAACCCTGTGAGTGTGGGTGAGGTGTTAGGAATAAAAAGGTTCTGTCAGACACCTGCCGGGCTGCGCCGCCGTCTTGTTCTGACCCGAGATCTCCTCTGTGACGGGGGAGATGATGTCAAACTGGATGGGCGTGTCCGGAGCAACCAGCGCGTCCAACGAGAGGACAGACAGAGCGGGCGACGGCTCAGAACCGACTGAGCTGATGCTGCTCGTTCGGCCCGTTCGGCCCTTACTGGAATGGAGAGAACAGCCGCAGCGATCAGACTCACCAGCAGGGGGCAGCCTGCTGCGTTTCCCATCAGTACCGCCTCACCTGCTGGGTCTCATGCTCTCGTGTCTCTGCTGAAACGACGGTGATGGCGTCACCGCTTCCAGGGCGGTTTGGTTCACTCTGGCTGCCAGCTCCTACCGGAAACAGCTGCTTTTGAATTTCATATCAAAGTTTTAGAGAGACATTAATTATCACTACGACTGTGTTAAATCGCTCTTTAAAAATATTATACTCAACTAAGAGAAGCACTACCTCAACAGCTCCGCTCCCTTGCGGAAGTAGAGCTTTCCTCCAACAAGCAAACTGTTATCATGGCAGACGTAACAGACCTCAATGTGTTACCAGAGACATTTTTTTGACTTATAAACCAACACTGAGGCAAAAGACGGTGGGCATGAAAATTCTCTAACTAGTCCTACGTCTGTAAGGTTATGAGAGGGGAAATAACAGAGAAATCAACGATAAAGAGGAAAAGTGAAGAGGGAAACAAAGTCTGGTTGGATGCGAGTGTGAACGCCGTGGGACACATTGTGCACGTACAAAAGTTACTCACAGAGGGAAGACGATCAGTTCTACCTGAGTAGTTATACCTCGAAATAAAATTACTCAAGAGAAAGTAAACAGGACAGTGGAGTAAAAATACTCCAAAAAGTTTTTTTTTGTTTTCCAAAAAGTTACTCAAGTAATTGTAACTGAGTTACTACCCAGTCTGGAAACTACTTTTCATTCCAAAAACGACAGCAGTTTTTATCAATAGTGTATGAAGGCAGTTCTCTTCAAACTGAGCTGTGCTCCATTTAATTTTCAGTTAAGGTCGTGAGCTGCTCTGTTTTAATAGAGTTGATTAAAGATGAAATGCCTGTGAAACAGAGAACACACCTCTGCGTTCTCGCTCAGGTAGATCCTTTTGGAGATATTGTTGATGGTTGCGATCCACTGTTGGAGGAAGCAGCGGAGACTCAGAGTCAGAAAACATCAGCTGACGAAGAAGATGGATGACAGGAAATCATTTTACCTCCTCACAGTCCTTCCTGCTCTCCGCCTGCAGCGTCACGACTCTGACGATGCAAATAAGACAGAAAGAGCCGTGGATAAATTAAAAACTCACGAGAGCGATGGAAGGGACAGAAAAGCAGCAATCTCACTTTTTGCCGTCGAAGGAGGTGACCTGAAAGCAGAATCTACGGTCGTCTGAGTCGACGGCCATGACGGAGCAGTTATCGAGGTCCGTGACCAGGCCGCCCGCCACCTCGCCGCGGCCCTGCTGCATCAGGTTCCCTCCCTGCGTGAAGAAGTACTGACGTTCCCATGACGACGACACGAGGCCCGTCTTGCTGCCAGACACACAGAGAAGTCGCGTTTAACTCCAGATGCTCAGGAAAACGGCCACAATCTGCCAAAACTAGCCCCTCCAGACTAGCGGCGGCAGCAATTAGCAAACATCTGCTGGAACTGCTCTGCATCCAGAACCAGAACCAGACCTGGAGAAGCAGCTTTCAGCTTCTACGCACCACAAATCTGAAACACGCTTCCAGAAAACTGCAGAACAGCCGAAACACTGATTTCCTTTAAACTACAACTAAAAATCCAGATGGTCAGAGTTGCTTCTGAAACATTATACATGAAACATTGATCAATATATTTGATGTGTATTGATGATTTTAACAATGGCATCTGACTAAATAAAATGTTGATTATTGGTTTTCACAACTGTTGACTAAATGATGCTTTTTATGTTTTCACAATATAAAGCACTTTGAACTGCTGTGTTGCTAAAACGCAGCAGTTGATGGATTGATTAAAGTCAATTAATCAATTATGATTAAAAACAGAATTATTACATCACAGTCAGAATGGAAAAAGTGTCAAATCCTTTTCCATCTGAACCTGTTACAGGGTAAAAGAAAACACAAACATGTCACACTTCTCCTAAGGGTTTAATGAAACGACAGAAATATATTTTTTGCCTTCAAATAAAACCCGTCTGTGTCCATCCAAAATGAAAACACAAAAACAGCCACCAGCAGCAGGTAAGATTATGACTGCCCATAAATCCTCCATGAACCCCTAAACTTTCCATTTTAACCCTTTCATGCATGAAGTATGATCCTGTGTGTCAGGATTTTTTTCAAATTTTTCTTTTGATTTTCTTAAGGCATAATAAAAAATGTAGGAAAAAGAATTTTTGTAAAATAAAATTTTCTTAATTTGATTTTTGTTTAGGTGATCAATTGTAATTTTCTCCAAATACAAAGTTGTTATTTGAACAATGCATCAGTAGTACTGTCCTTTAGAGGTTATCTGATGTCACAATATCTTTTTTTACCTGCAAGTGGAAGGAGGGAACGGGTCGCTTGGCATGCTTTTTGTCTGTCGGCCATGTTGGATTTAACAAAAATTATTTCTTGCATTTGCAGCTGATGGCCAGTAGTTGATAGTGTATTTTATGATGCATTAGTGTCCACAGTATCCATGAAAGGGTTAACTGAGAAACAATGAAAACACCGCCCTTGATAAAGCAACTGTAGAAGAGTTAAAACACGCAGGAGGAGCTTGCGTCTTACTTGCGGATGTAAAGGTAGCCTTGCTTCCTGGTTAGATTGCGACAAACGGGCGAGTGGGCGGGGTCAGGGTCACATGGTGCATACAGAGGGTCACATGACCTTTCCATCTGCTGGATGTTTTCCTGCATCTGACCCACCTCCTCCTCCATCTCGCGGCGTACGCTGCAGACACGTTTCACATGTTTACCTCTAAATATACAGCTCCGGATTTCGGCGACAGTTGGAGGTTCTTACTTCTGGACGCTGGTTCCTATTGTTCCCAGGAAGTCCTCCCACTGCTGGGTGAGGTTTTCAGAGCCCAGCTTAAAGAAGCTGATCTGCACACAACAGATTACATTAAAATCAACAAAATATAAAACATTTTTCATCAAAAGTGTTTAACACAGTTGTTATGTACGGCTGCAACTAGCGTTTATTTTAGTAATCAAATTAAAAAAATTATCACTTTCTGCAGATTTTTCTTTAAACCCCTTAATTTTACTTTATAATATGTTAAAATGTGTAAAAATGCAAGTAAATAAACAAATAAATGGCTTTCCTCAATAAGGAAATAAACATTTTACTGTCTGAGATGCAAGAACATAGCAAAGGAACTAAATAAATACTTAAATAAGTATGAATACTTTTTCAATTTACCAACTAATAATTGGATGCAAAAGGTGCTTAACAGGAGAATCCTACAGAATTTGAACCAGGAAGCTAAAACTATGACAATCCTGGGTTTGAACATATTAACAAAGGAGGTTTTTCATCTAAATGCAAAATGTATAACATTCTTTGTACAGTTTTGGCTTTATTACTGCTTTAACTGTGTTGTTCTTCCAGCAAATAGAGTCTTTATACCACAGTTACCGATTAATAGATTACTAAATTAGTTGACCATTATTTAAATCGATTCATCACGATTAAAGCGATGAATTGTTTCACAATCCTAGAAATTGTTTTG
The DNA here is from genome assembly GCA_903067095.1 of Girardinus metallicus. Lineage (NCBI taxonomy): Eukaryota > Metazoa > Chordata > Actinopteri > Cyprinodontiformes > Poeciliidae > Girardinus > Girardinus metallicus. The sequence goes on along the minus strand of CAEGAE010087324.1, from coordinate 14,826 downwards.
AAACCAACACTTTTCTTGCGCCTTCTGGTGGAGAAGCGGTGTACTACACGTGACACGTACACCAGGAAGATGGAGCGCATCACCCCAGTTCTAGCAAATCCCAGCTTACATTGAGCCCTTTTTTGAGAAAACAATTAGACAATTCAAATAGAAAAACTGATAAAAATGTGTTCATCCATAGTGACACTTTGGACAGACAGAAATATTCAGTAGGTGCATGAGTTTTGCAATTATATTTGATCTAATTTGTTGTTTGTAGGAAGGCAGCTAGATAAATATATCAAAATAAAAGCTGCATGACATTATAAAAAGCAAAATGCAGTAATACTGGTGAATGGTCCAACAACAATATGAGATGGAATAAATGTGTGTGTGTGTGTGTGTGCACCTGAGCCTGCATGTAGCCCAGTAGTGGCTCCAGCAGAGCCGTCTTCTTCTTGTACTGCAGTGTGTTCAGGGCGCAGAAGTAGTGCAACATCGTCTGGTGCTGCTTCTTGCGTGAGGTGTAGACGTCCTCCACCACCTCCGCTCTAACCTACGACGACAACAACAAAAACTTTACCCTCTCATGGGATTTCTCTCTGCAGCGAAACCAATTTGCTTCCAGGAAAAAGAAAAATAAAGACAAGTTTTTGGGAAAACTCTGGGTAGTCTGAAATCGGTTGTTAGGAGGAGATCAGATGGTAAAAATGTTACTTTTGGTTGAGATGTCGTTACCTTGTCATTGTCCCTCCTCTTCGACAGGCGGCTGTATCTGTTAATTGCCGTGTCATGATCTGCCAACAAAAGGAAATCAATTTTTCTTATTTTCCATGCTGGAGTGCTTATAAAATTACTACTTTATTCTCCTAATATTACATCTGAATTCTTGTAAAAGTCTTAACCTGGCCCTAACACTCCGTCGCAGAATTAACCTGAATTCAAAGCTCCAATAAACAGAAGCTATAAAACATGTTTGTCAAACAAGATGGCCGCCCTGGGCGTGCTGACATCACTCTGAACTGGGAAAGATTTTTTAAAAATCTTCAAAATCCCAAAATTTGATTAAGCGATAATGCTGAAAGTCCTGTGACTTTGGAAAATACGAGGAAGGAAGGAAAAACTGACGAGTAGCAGCTTCACGGTCTTACCGTCGCTGGCTATCTGGAAGACTTCTTTCAGCGTGAGGATCTCTGGAAAGACAAAAAACACCAGGAAGGTAAGGAAATATCTTCGAAACGTATATTTGTGCTGATCAGAAACGTTATTGACATCAGCAGCACGTGTTGCATTTTATTACATTTTCTGTAATAAAATGTAACAAGCTGAATATTGTTGGAGAATATTTCCTAATAATTAAAAAAAATCATTACATTTTAACGTTATTTTGTGTTAGATGTATTAAATACTTACTTAAAGAGAAAATTACGGTTTTCTCACATTATAAAACACATTTATGAAATTTGACAAAACAGGAACCTGTTAGGTTGCCAAACAGAAAAATGAAATATGTGAAACATTTAATTCCCACATTAGACATGCGGTTGCTCTTGAAGGATGTTAAAACTTCGCTTCACGACTCACGACAGCCCTCAAAATCAAATTTTTTCTTTCCTGTCATCATCACTCCGCCATGGCCTTCACAGCAACTCAGTCATTGTTGAATGAAACCTCGACGCTGCTCTGTCACGCAGCTCGGCTAAATGAGCGCTATAAAGATGAAACTTAAGGAGCTTGAACTGTGTTTATATTTCAAAACAGAACCACATAAATCTGCACTCAGCTTAGACCATGTTTTTTTTTCATTGAAAATTATAAGACATACAAAACATCTGCGTTTGGACTGTTTCTCTCTTGTTCTGGGATGCTGCTGCCATCTTTGTTTCTGTGCCAACTAGCTCGCTTAAAGCTGCAGTATGTAACTTTTTTGAAACCGTGGGCTCAGCCTGAAAATTTGAACGAGCCTCAACAAGCTCGCCCCCTCGCACTCTGCTGCGCGCGCAGCAAGAACCTAGAACACATCTAAAATGATTTACAGATTATATCTGTAAAGAAATGGTATATTTCACCAAAATATTCTGTATTTAGTTGTTTTGATAAAATAATTGCTTCGTTTTGCTTCCTGTAATTTTCTTGTGTAATTATAAATGATGCGTGATTTTAATTTTTTTTAATTTTAGGTTGGGACTACTGTTGAAATTTAGCTCAATGTAGCCAACTTGGGCACATTTACATTATATGATGTTAATTAATGTGTACCGTCCCATGACAAATAAATACATTTTAATTTGAGTTTTTGCATTTTTCATAACAAAAGGATAACATTTCTGTGCCACATGATTCATTTTAACTTCACAGTTGTTGCTCCCTTTGAAAAAAGTTTGGACACCCCAGATATAAAGCTTTCAGATCTGTGAGATGACGGCGAGTTCTGATTGGACGGTTACAGCTTCCTACCCTTCAAGTCTCGCTCTTTGAACTGAGAGATGGGGAACATCATGGCGTCCGCCAGCTGGGTGGACAGGACGGCGTGACAGGAACTCAGCTGGACAGAGACAGGGACACTGGAAGTTAGGACACGCTCTGAACCGCGGTCCCGTCCGTCCCAGAACCAGGACTCACCTCATCAATGACCTTAGCAAACTGCTGCAGGGTGGAGCTCATCACCTCATCATCGCCCCCTAGAGGAAAACGCTGCAGCAGAAACACAGAATGCTGGGTTAGGTTCAGTCAGACATGCAGCTGGATTACTGCGACAGACTGGCGACCTGTCCAGGTTGAACCCCGCCTCTCGCCCAGAGCGTTAACTGGAGAGGCACCAGTAGCCCTCCCGACCCCACTAGGGACAAGGGTGTGTAGAAAATGGATGGATGGACGGATGGATGGATGGACGGATGCAGCTGAATTAATCAGCAGCATGTCTACATCGGTGCATTAAGGAGTAAATTTCTGCCAAACAAATGAAAATTTAATCGCAGAAATTTTTTTGAAAAAGTTTTTTAAATTGCTAAACTCAAATAAGTAGAAATCTTTTGACTTTTTAAACTCAGAAAATAAAAAAAAGTCAAGAATTTTTAAATTTACAAGCTAAAAAAATGTCCAAGTTTATTGTGGAAAATATGCGAAATTAATCTGAAGATTTCTGAGGTTTTTTTCTTGTGTATTTAAGACTTTTTGAGCTCACAAGTTTTTCTGTTTTTTCTAGAAAGTTTCTGAGATTAATCTCAAAATGCCTTTGTTTTTTGACAGAAATTTACTTCTCTTTTGAAATGACATCGGAGCAATATTGCAATTAGGTGACGTATTGATGAACCGAGCAGATATTTGAGATTTAAAAAGCTACATTCTTGCCAAAATACATTGTAAAAAAACCTTTGTAATACCGTCGTAAAGAAAAAAAACAAACCAACAATTACAAGATATTGGAGGCCTTGATATATTTTTGGGAAGCTCCTTTAAACTTTTGTTTACATTTAAACAGAAGTTTAAATGTAAACAACATCATTTTTTTTTTAGAAAATGAAATGCATGAAAATAGGAAATCGGTTCCGGTATGAGAAGGTCTGATGTTTTATTTTGAAGCCCAGCCGTACCAGACGTTTGCATTTTCCTGGTTTCTACCTGTTTGTCGTACTCTTTCAGCAGTCGGGAGGTCAGGTGTGTCGCTGCACTCAGCTCATTCTGCAACACAAACATGAATCCCTGTGATGTTGAGGCCCCAACACAGTTAAAGATGCATCACTCCTGCAGGTTTGTACCTGTGCATCATAAATCCTCTGCATGGCCTGATAGAGCTGTGTGCAGTAGTTGGAGATGGCGGCAGTGTCCTCCTCAAACACTCCCAGCAGGGAGCGCGTCTGCAGGCGGAAAGTAGAAAACGACAGGAGCAAGAAGGAAGTCAGCGTGACACACAGGATCTCAGTGAGCACTGACTGTGCAAATCCACGCCCACATCTGCTACCCGTCCCCACAGCACTCAGGCCGTGTCTCCACGATAATTCATTCACACGTTGGTCTAGTTTTAATATCTTAGTTCCCTTGAAATAAGACAAAAATAACATAAAAGTAACTTTTCTGCAAAATAATATGAGCTTGTTTTAAGTCAATGATTCCTTGGTATTGATTAAAAGGTTCTAGTTACATTCACAGATAATTTAACTTATAACAAGACATTTCCCACGTAACCAGTAAAATATTATTAGGATAATATTAATGACTTATTGACTTAAACCACGTTTCTATATCTTGCTGGAAAGCGACATATGAATTAGTTTTGTCTTATTTCAAGTGTACTAAGACAAACTAGACCAAAAATTACTTGGCAAGATTTTGTGTTTTTTGCAGTGCAGCATGCAGAAATGTTTGTAGAAATGTCTCCTATTGGTGAAATATTTCCAAATCTGGTTGGTGTTTTGAGTAAAACATCTTTTGTTGCAAAGTTTCCTAAACCAGTTTGGGTATTTTTTTTAAAGCTCTGGTGAAACTAGTGAAGAAAACACAGGTTTGTAATCCACTTCTGTCACCAAGCTAGTTCTGGCTTGCTCCCCGTGCAGGTTGGACTCCTCCAGGGCTGCGACTAATCACAGATCCAGTTTGTGTCGTCATGGAGAGGCGGTGGCTCTGTTGGCATCTCCAGGTCACGACCTCCTCCATGTCTGAGGCCATGATGGTTCCCATACATGAGAAGGTGGACTGCTCAGAACTTAAAGGGACAGTACTGTGTAAAATAGACTTTTCCGAGCTTTGCATCATGTTCTAAAGTTATTCTCTCATCCAAAACACACCTGGAGTATTCTCTTGATTCTTTCATGCACGTTTCAGAAATACTGTAATCGGCCAGGCAACCGTTCAGCTGTCCAAAACACCTGGGTGGACCTAGCCCCGCCTTCAAGGAGCTGCAGTTTCCAAGCTTCAGAGGTTCCAGCCTCACAAAGCAGAACTACTACACAGCTCCTTCAGACTAGCCAGCAGCAATTAGCAAACACCTGAAGGAAGTGCACATCTGCTGAACTTTACGAGCTACTTCTCAGTGCAATGTTGGTAAAAACGTTAAATGGAAACCAACATTACTGCCCCTTTAAGTATCTCAGTGTTTTCTTCAAGTGGGAGTTTGATGGTTAAACTGGGAGCGCCAAAAAAAACATTACAAAACAAACCCCAGATCCCATCTAGCTATAAGGAATGGTTAAATTTCATCCTTTCAGGCTTAACGCTACCCGGTACGACATTCTGCAGCCAACATGTGACGTCACAGAAGGTGTTTTGTGTCACATTTGCAGCAGGTAAGGGTTACAGTATCACTAAGCGGATTTTCATGCAAAAGTGACAGGAAGCCGCCGGATGTCACTGGTTTGTGACCAGTGGGTTGGCTGTCGTCACTGGGAATGATGCGGGATTGGCTAGGGAAACGGTCGCCTCTTCTGACAGTTAGATTTCTGATTACCGAGACGTTTTACCGGCATCCGGTCGTTTTATTGACAGGGCAGCCCAGCGGAAACAGGGATCAGCTGATCCATTCGGGTTACAGACTGTTAGCATTGAGCTGGAGCGCTCTGCTGGATGGTGACAAACACTCTTAGCCTAGCTAGCGGCTAGCGAGCCATTAGCGGGGTGCGGGGGAAACAACAGTTACCTGCGGACTGTCCTCCAACGTCTCCTCCAACGGCAGCTTCTCTATTCCGGGCATAGCCGCGACTGGCGCCTCGGGTATCGGAGCGAATTGGCAAAGAAAACACACAACAAGTCGGCCCGACAACTCCCACTCAAGATTTCTTGGTTCCACGAATTCACAACACCCCAAATGAGCTCCTCCCGGTTCAGCCTGGCCCCGCCCACCGGAGGGATTGTGATTGGCTGGCACAGACTTCCGTGAATTTAATTGGCTTCTCGTTTAAATGGAAATAGGCGCCATTTTGGCTCAGAGTGGGCTTGTCAACCTTATCGTTGGTGTCTCTAAAGATGTGAGCCACAATGGAGACCTCCGTTTGTGAAAGAAGAAAAACGGCTCTTTGCCAATTTGTTCCCTCATTTCGTACCGTCCTACTTCAACGTTGTATGTAAACAAACCGTTTCGTACCCACGTACTTAACCCTGTTATATATTTATTTTTCGCTGGCGCCTCATGCATAATGAAGACACATTATCATAACGGTTCTCTAATCTCTGTCCTGTTCAGGAACACAAACAGCATTTCAGAACCAATGTGCTTATTATTTGTTGAGACGGGTTTATGACCAAATCAAAGCATAAAAACACAAAGAAAAGATTGAATTTGTAGCATCAGATGGTAAACAAACAATTATGGTAAACTTTACAATTCCTCTAATTGTTAAAATCCCATTGCTGAAATCATCAAATCAAACTTATTAATATTATCATTCTCCTATATTTTCTCAAAACTATTACGCCACACTTAGATTTTAGTTCTGATCCCCTTTTGAAGTAGTTGACTCAAATATGACCCCCGATAAAGATAATCATACGTGACATCCCACGGGTATATTATTTATTCGAGCTATACAGGTGCTGGTCAAAAAATTTTAATATCATGAAAAAATGTATTTAAATCAGTAATTCCATTCAAAATGTAAAATTTGTATATTATATTCATTCATTACATATTTTTCAAATGTTTATTTCTTTAAGTGTTGATGATTAATACTAACAACTAATGAAAACTCTAAAATCAGTATCTCAGAAAATTAGAATATTGTGAAAAGGTTCAATATTGAAAACTCCTTGTGCCACACTCTAATCAGCTGATTAACTCAAAACACCTGCAAACGCTTTTAAATTATCTCCCAGTTCTGTAGGTCACACAATCATGGGGATGACTGCTGACCCTACAGTTGTCCAAAAGACGACCACTGACACTCTGCACAAGGAGGTCAAGCCTCAAAAGGTCATTGCTAAAGAAGCTGGCTGTGCACAGAGCTCTGTGTTCAAACACATTCATAGAGAGGTGAAGCGGAGGAAAAGATGGGGTAGGAAAAAGTGGACAAGCGATCGGGACAACCGCACCCTGGAGGGGATTGTGAAACAAAACCCATTCAAAAATGTTGGGGAAGATTCACAAAGAGAGGACAGCAGCTGGAGTCAAGAGTAACCGTGGAAAAACCTTCAGCGAGTCAAAAATGGTACACATTTCTACTGGTTAAGAAATCATATAAAACACTGTTTTATAGGCCAGGACGCCTATAAATCCCGTCCAAAAACCATTTTAAAGACCACATTCTGAACGGCAAAAATAAAGATGTTTATTCATGACGTCACACTGAACAAGCAGCATTCAGTGGGCAGAATAAACACATTTTTGCCATTCACAAAACGTCTTAAAATGTCCTGGCAGGATTCTTACGGTATTTTTATGACATCCTAATGCTGTTTTAACGTTTTAATCAGACATGTAATAAAAGTGGTGATTTGTGGCACTTTTGGGTTGCCAAATCAGTTGGCGACCAAAAAATATATAAATAAATAAATAACGACGTGAAATGGCAATAGGGGTAAAATTTCTATGAAAGGCCCCACAGCAGATAAATAAATATTAATATTAAAATACTAATATGGATTAAATTACATTGATTTGAGAAATTGTATTACTTCCTCCTAAAATTACGTAAATGATAAATAAATTGTTTACTCGTGTAGTAAAATGGGAAAAGGAAGGGATGAAATAGAAATGAGAAAATGACTTGAGGTTAATTTTTCTAGTTGTGTTTTTATTGATCAGTTATGGAGACACATAATCGGCGGTACGAAACGTCCGTCCGTGCTCAGAGAGATTCAGGAACAAACGTTAACCACCAGAGGGCGTAATTATGTAACTCCAAGAAAAGTCGAAACGTAAATTCAATTATTTAACACCCTTCTAAATAGTTTATTTTATTGTATTTTTGTAGGTTTGAATTCTACATAATTAGCCAGGAGGTTTTCCTTCTTCAAAAGAGATCTGACAAAAAAAAAAGTCCGTCTGTTTTATCACAGATGATTATGAAGAAAGCAAAATTCACAATAGAAGATGTTGTGAATTTTGATTTTCTGATTTTATGTTGGGGCATAAAATCTGATTTTTTTTTTTTCAAAAAATATGGCAAAACAAACAACAACAAAACTTCGAAAGATTTCTAGAAAAGCACGATAACTTCTGATCAGGAACATTTTGTTTAACGTCGCTAAATAAGGGCTCCACCTGTGTATGGCAGGTCAGTGTAGCATATAATTAAATCACTTGCTTGAGCGCTTGTCTCTTGTCATAAATCTCGAAAATAAACCGAAATAATTTGAGAATATATTCGTGAAATTTGGAGAATGAAGTGGTAATTTTTTGAGAACTCTAACACCAAAAATATTCAAGTTTTTTTTCTGTTTTAGTGAGAACGCGACTATATATGACTATATTCTCGCAATTAAATAAATATTCTTGAATTCTACCCTTAGTATCCCATCATACAACTTGCAGAAGGGATAACTGAAGTAAAATCCACTTTTTGAAAATATAATCTGTCATGTATAATTTATTTTCCATAAAAGAAAGCGAGAGAAAAAAATATCAGAAATCATATTTGATATATGATTTCTGATGTGTAAACATATTAGAACAGTGCAAAGTACTTCCAGTGACAATATCTTTGTGTTTAAGTAATACTACATTATGATGGGAGTATTGGGGTCACACTAAAATCTCAAAGAAAAAAGATTTCGAGAATAAAGTCAGAATATTACGAGAATACCCTCGATTAAGGAAAAGAGTCATAATACTAAGAAAATAAAGTTGAATTAATTTGAAAATGAAGTTGTAGTGTTACGAGAATAAAGTTTAAATATTATGATTTTATCTTGGTAAAAGTATGACTTTATTCTCACAATATTGTGACTTTATTCCCATATTATTAAAACTTTATTGTCATATTATTTTGACTTTATTCTGGTAATGTTATGATTTTATTCTCATAATACTACGACTTTATTCTCGTATTATTTCGACTTTACTCTCGTTTTCATAATTGTATTACTTTTTTCTCGGACATTTATTTTTCTTAGTTTGGCCAGAACACTCCCTTGCTCGCGCATTAATGTGTGTCTATTATATGACAAACTATCCTGCCATACCCGTGTGGCTGGGCCCCTGCAGCCGTGTCAGTGTCTCCACGTAAAAACCTGCGGAGTCGGAGTTCAGAGTAGTTCAGGACCTGAGAGCGGAATGGCGGCTCCTCGGAGTTTCTTCTTCTCTGTCTGCGGGATTTTTCTGCTTTTCGCCTCTGGATCCGGGACTTCAGGCTACAGGCGAGCAAACCAGGAGCGCTGCGGCTACAAGGTAAAAAAAACTAAACAAAACAAATAAAAAAAATCACAACTTTTATATCCGTTTCGCCGCTTTTAGCATTCAGTGGTAGAAAGGTTTGTTTCTGGTCTGATGCAGAGAAGAGCGTGTCTCCCTACCTGTGCTGGGCTGCAGTTTTTCAAATCTTGGAAAGCAGACAAACTTCCTCGATGTGTTTCTCATAATAATGACGTTTGGGTGTATTTCAGTACATTTAAATGTTTATTGACAGCTTTTAGCCACATTTTCCAAACATACCATTACTTAAACATCATGATCTAAAATAAACCACCTGGTGTGTTAAAAATGTCTCAGCAATCTGTGTTTTTCTACTGAATTTTAAAGTATTAAACTAAAACAAACATCAAAATCTTAATTTTTCTGAAGTTGTTTTGTCAGATTTTTCTATTGAATATATATTGTCAAAAAAACCAGAAGATTTTAGGTAGATTCAGTTAATCTTAAAACTTCTATTCTGCTTTCACGCTTCATGGAAAAATAAACAAGTAGACATCAGATTTTACATAAATAAAAAGATAATTAAACAAAAAAAATATCAGATGGTTGACGATGGTTTAGACACAAACAGGAACAACTGTTTTAAGTCTTTATCCATTTGGAATAATTTATTCTTAATATGCTGTAAAACTCATTGCATACTGATATGTGTTTATTGTTATTAATATTTAGTTTGATTCCTTTTTTTTGTTGCTTCACACCTGACTGTTTCAGGTATGAAATGTTTGGTTTTGACTGCACATCAATTCCCAAGATAACTTTCTGCAATCTAGTGTCTACACTGCAGTGAGTAAACGTGATTTTACGTTTACATGTCAACAGCTAAGCTACACAGTTATTAATGGTTTAATTTGTAGGAAATAATTTGGCTGTTTTAAAAATACTCAGTAAAATGCGGTTAAGCACCAATATCAGTGGAGGTGGAGTTTGAAACAACATTTTTGGATACATATCTAATTAAATTAATACTATTATGACCATTCATCTCCAGTTTTTAAAATAAAAGAAACTGAAAATATTTATGAATGAATATTAACTGTGTGTGTGTGAGGCTATTGATTTTAATGAGTAACAAACTAAAATTTTGAAGTCCACAGTGGTATTTAAGTGTGTCATATTATTTGAACTAGTTGAACGCAACATCAGCAGATAGAGACAAAATTTACAGTAAACAAGTTTGATATCTTAAGTTTCCTCAAAAGTAGCTGTTATTTGTGTAACAACTATAATAACGATCTAGAAATTGTTTTTCCATTTGTAATAGCTTTTAGTTTGTATTATTCAGGCTAGCATATGTTATCCTGGTGTTCTTGGGGCCCCCTGGTGGTGTGTGGGGCTCAAAGCAGCTGCTTATGCCTTGGGCCGGCCCTGGTGATTTTAGTACATTGGTACGGATCGGGAACAATTAGCTTTCAATTCGAGCCATTAGTCTTCAGTGATGTCTGTTCCAAGTCCCCAATGTCTCCATGTAAATTTGTTTTTCTGTGCATTTCTCTCAAGACGAGATGAGAATTAAATTAGATTTTTTTTTTTTTTTTTTTTTTGCAGTTCGAATCAGAATCAGTGCTGCTTGTATCATTGTTTGGTTGGTTTCTGATGGAGTCGACGGGTCGGTGTCGAGTTTTCTCTTGTTGATAGACAATTCCTACCTTCCTTTGATGCTTTTCTGCATGTCATCCTGGTTTCCTCTTTACAGCTTTGAAGTGTTTTCTACAGGAAGCCTCACACTGTTTACTCTGCTGAAGCATTCCTTCCTGCAGCCCCACCCCCAAACACACACACACACACACATGTTTGCGTGGCTATCCTTGTGGGGACTTTCCATTGACTTCCATTCATTTCCACAATCTAAACCTTATCCTAACCCTAACCAAAACTCAATTCACACCTTAATCCTAAATCTGACGCCTGACCCAAAAACAGCGTTTCCCCTTGTGGGGACCAGGCTTTGGTCCCCACAAGGGGACCACAAAGTAGTATGTGTCAGGAAAATGGTTCCCACAAGGTATTACAAACAAACACACACACACAGCCACACACTGTCTCCTGCTTCCTGTCCTTTCAGATCAAAGCGTGCAGGATGGGGGCGTGCCGGCTGGCTCTGCTACAGGTGTGAGCTTATTAAAGCCTTGTCTGGTAATTTCATGTCTGCTTGAAAAGACTCCTGTTTTGGTCTGGCATGATATTTCATGACTGATCAAATTATAGGCACTTCAGGTCCCAGAGGCTCGTCTCTTTGGTCCTTTTAACTCCTAGTGGAGGAATCTACGTCTTTTGTGGGTTTTTTTTGTCTTCAACTTTGAAGGCAGATGTTTACAACATGCAAAAGCTTCTCAGTTTCTCAGTTAATTGCATGATAAATGAAAGTGTGCTCCATAATTTCTATTCTGATGATTAATATTTTTGAAGGGAAACAATCAAGTTGTTTTTATTTCCACTATATTTATTGTTTTTGGTTGTTGTTTGTTTATTTTGGATATTTAAAATATCTTCCATTTCCAGTGTTAAAGATGAAGTGTTTAACTTTTATAGAGAATATTTTTTTTTTACATATTTTTAAACTGTCATCATGTTGTCACACTTTATGAGACAGGTGATCTGTGAAAAGATCGATCTTCTTCACTTCCTCCCTGAGTTGCTATTGCCGTCTGAAGAAATGCAACGAAGACCAAAAACCACCAATCAGATCCAACAGGCGGGTCTTAGCGCTGTCAATCAACCTCATGTATGCGGTGTTAAATGTGCTAATAAGGAAAAACACAACTTACCGTTACATGAAAACTGTTTATCTGCCATCATCAATGGCTAGGCTAACTAGCCTAAGCATTCACAAAAGGCTATGCTAGCTGGAGAGAATATTAGAGGCGCCACAAGAAATTATGATTGACAACGCGAAGACTTCCTTCCTGGCTCTGATTGGTTGTTTCCAGTTAGTACTGGGAGAAGGTAGAGGAGCTAAATTTTTTCAGAGTTTACTATGTGTCTCAAACCAAACGGTCCCTACATGGTGACAGTTTCAACAAATATGTAAGAAAATATTTTTTTTATAAAACTTACATACTGCAGCTTTAAGTATTCTTAAAAGTTAGTGCTTTAGGGTTAGCGGTGTCTACCACTGAGGATTATGTTGTAATTCCTAAGCTACAACTTGAGCATTTTTGTTTTTTATGATCAGTATTTTACTTGATTTAATTTAAAGAAACAAAAAGTGTGCACAGATGAGTTTGAATGTTATGGGCCTTAGAAAGAAATTCAAAATCTGAATCAGCAGCTTGTAAAAGCCTAGTCAATGCAAACCGATAGTGTAACATTGGGTTTTTTGGAACTGATTTCCGGTTTCTTTTTAAAGTTTTTTTTTTTTTTATTCCACTGTGAATCCAGCAAAATGGGAAAACTCCCAGAAGTCTGAACCTTAAGAAGCTCCCTCAACTGCAGTAAACCTCCAGCAGAGCCTGGAGGAAACCATAGACCCACAGTGGGTCATCAGGAACATTTGGCCTACACTGCAAATAAACATCTGTCTCTAAAGTCACAAAATCACCTTTAGGTTTTCAGTTTCAGTCATCATAAACCCATATTCACTAAACGTAAGGAAACCTCAAACTCTGACTCAAGCATTCTAAAACAAATAGTTTCTAGGAACTAAAAAACATCCCATAAATCTGATATATGAGCAGTTCCTGTGCTCTGGACACAAAGAGGAGAAGAAAGTGGTAAAACCATAAAACTGTAGGCCAGGGTACAAAAGCACAGCATGTTTTGAAGGAAGAACTGCTGTTTGGGTCACATTTAAAGGGCTCATAAAAGCTGAGTTCAAGTGAACGGCGGATTGCTGGAGGTGTATGAAGACAACAGGATGTGATGTCACCTGCAAATGGACTAACAGTTTGATGATTGTCGCTTTTACTTTGACATGCCAAATCTGATTATAGTCAACGTGAGTTTTATCTTCATGATGCACATAAATCATCCAAAATAACTTGTTTTTAGTTCATTTTTAATGTAAAACCTATTGTGCCTCTTGAAAAACTGGTTTGATCCAACATCCTGAACATTTATTTGAATTTTACTGGATAAAATTGAAGTTTTCAGAAAGCTTGCATTCAATTATCAGTGGGAAAAAAATATATATATTTTTCAGTGTTTGACTTGGTAATTGAAGGAAAATGTCCGGCTTTTATGTAATACACTGCAAAAACACAAAATCTTACTAAATAATTTTGGCCTAGTTTCTAGTGCAAGTATTGTATTACATTTGAAATAACTTACAAGGAACTTTTTAGCTAGAGTAAGTCTGTTGATTTAAGAAGTGCTAGTTCCATTTGCAGATTATTTCAATTATAATAACAAGATATTATTTTCCCATGTCATAAGGGGAGCTAGAACGTCTTCATCAATATTAAGGAATTGTTGACTTAAAATCCATTTCTTGCTGAAAAGACAATCGCAAGTTAGTTTTGTCTTATTTCAGGAAACTAAGCAAGAAACTAAGCCAAAATATGGTTTTGTAAGGTTTTGTGTTTTTGCAGTGTATTACATAAAAGTCAGATTTTCTTTGCCTCAGTAAGCAAGTCAAACACTGAAATTGTGAGATGCTTTTTCCGCTGGTATTTGAATGCAACCTTGCTGAAAACTTTCATTTTGTTTGGTAAATGCAGATCTGAGGATTCACTGCAAAAACACGACATCTTAACAAGAACTTTAGTCTAGTTTCTGGTGCAAATATCTTTTTACACTTGAAATAGGGCAAAACTAACTTATAAGTAACTTTTCAGCAAACTATGATACAATAATTCTTTAATATTGATGAAACGTTACTACTGATAAGAAGACACTTGTTCTGTTAGTGAAATAATCTGCCAATGAAACTGGTAATTTTTCATCAGTATTAAGGAATTATTTATTTAAAACATATCCTGCTGAAAACTTACTTGTACGTTAGTTTAGTCTTATCTCAAGTGCACTAAGATATTTACACTAGAAAATAGACCAAAAATACTTGATAAAATTTAGAGCTCACTGAATGGACATGCCAAATTAGTGGCATTTTACTTATTTGTTCATTAAATAAAAAAATATTGACCTTAATTAATCTTTTTCCATAGTTTAATTGGAATTACATTTCCATTTTAAATCAGCTGACATTTTAACATATTTCCTGGTTTTACTCATTTTATCACATCAGCAGTCAAAATTTTAAAATAAGTGTTTGCTAAATTGATTTGATAGATCTAGCAGTTGTAAACTTGTAGTTTAGAGTCTAATAATTAGGGCTGAAACGATTCCTCGAGTGATTCGAGTACCTCCATTATTAAAATTCCTCGAGGAAAACTGATCTGCCTCGAAGCCTCGTTATATTATGTGTTATTATTTAGCGCACCGTGTTCCGGCCGGGACTTTATTTACTCTCTCACTTCCTCCTGAGTTGTTGACGAAAGTTAAGTGTTAGCAGCATAACGTCCAGTTTTCAAGTTCGGCCTGGGAGGATTTTATTGAGTCATGATAAT
>CAEGAE010087322.1:0-12187 GCA_903067095.1 Girardinus metallicus | reverse complement strand
TATATATATATATATATATATATATATATATCTAAAAAATTGTTTTGTATTTTTATTAGCTGAATGTCATAATCCTTAAAGTCATCAAAGGTAAATGTTTAAATATTTTACAGTGGTTATTAACTTTATATGTGATATAGAATTACTGAAATTAATTTATCAATTACATTGTAAATTACTGACATTAATCTGTATTAAGCAGTAGGAGTGGGCGTAAATAAAAATCTGCCAATTGTAACACAAAGGTATGAAGGTGGCCATTGTATAAAAACCATCACCATCCAAACATCTAACACAGAGGTGCCAATTCTTGTTACACTATGATGCTGCTCTGATGATGCTGCATTGCTGTAATGTTTTTGGGTAGGAGTCGAGTTACTGGGAAAAACAAAAATAATAATAATAAAAAAAAACTGACTCAACTTTTCTGCATACTCTGTAGATCCTAGAAGAGGGCTTTGTTGGAATGTCCCAGGTCTTTACCTCTAACCCCGACCCCTGCCTTATTATATGTAAAAGAACAGCAGAGTGTACCTGAGCTGGCAGAAATCATCAATGAACTTCATGAAGTTGATATTTACTGCATAGCTATAGTCAAAATACAAGTATTCTACACAAACGACTATTTTATGCTAATATTTTACAGCAAATCACACATTTTTCTCCTTGCATGATCATTATGTATTCCTAATATATCAGATCTATCAATGTAATGATAGCTATGCTGTTCACTTTGTATTGTCCAAGGTGTATTTCTGGAGTCAGATGAATCAAAAAGGGTTTTCTCCACATCTTTATGAAATATATTTGACATTAAAACACACAAACCTCTTAGCTATTTTAGCAAAGGTTGTTTAAATATACTGCAGCTTAAACTGAAGCTAAGGTGTGCCTTTAAGACGGATTCTTACAGGTAATATCATTTTACCCTACCCGACGCACGCATCCACAAATATCTGGAGACCTGGAGTTGTTTCATCTGGCTCTATATGCATTATGTGTATTTTACTGTAGATATGTGATTTTAACTCTGTACATTAAATAGTTATTACACACTTGACTATGTGGTTGCCCATAAATTAAAATGGTTCCCCTTTTTAAAGGACGTTGACTGATAGATGACATTTTAAATCTGTTTTGACACATTGGGCATTCTACATGTAGAAGAAAAACAAATATGGAAACATTATTTGTTGGGGAGGAGGGAACAAGAAATATCTAATTTATATATATTTAAAATAAATTCCTGCACAAGTCTACTTCTGAAAATGAGTTTGCAATTAACAGTCTTAGCAGACTAAGTTTCTGGACGTTAGAAAAACTGGACCATGAAAGACAGCTGTTAGCACAAACTTTTAAGATGTTAAATTAAGACATAGGTTAATACCATGTGAAAATTATAAATGATTAATTTATAATTTTTACATGTCTGAAATTTTCAATCTGCCTGTATATAATTGGAAGGTTGCAAAAGAAAAACTTGCAAATAGACCAAAACCGTCAGCAGCTATTCAAGGACATTGGAACATGATGAAGAAAACAGGTTTCTTTTTAAATAAGCAAAGTGCATGCCTCAATATAAACCTTTCAGAAAAGTTAAAGAAAAACATTTAAATTGTTATGGTATACTTTACAAGGCCAGAATATTCAGCCGTTATCTCTCATATTTGAATCAGATATAGATTCAGTGCCATTTGGTAAACTATGAATCTCAATTTAACTTGCTTATACAATATTTACATCTTTACAGGTTATGTTGTTGTAGAAAACATAATAAAATCAAAGACTATTATTGTTAAAGTATAAATGTTTTGCAAGCACAAAAAGCTAAAACTGTTAAGGTAGAATCCAAAATTTCTTATCTATGACATTTAAAATATATACCACAATATCTCTTGCATACATGTAATTGATACTTGGTCAAAATGATCTTTAAAGTGCCAAGAATCTTTAATATTTGTTGTATTATTATGGATAAAAGAAATTACAAAAACAATTTTGCTGAAGTTTGATTTAATTTGTAATTTTCACATGTATTTATCTAAAATAAATCAGGTTGACATCAGCTTTTTATCCCGCAAAGTTTTAAAATATTGAATAACTCAGGAGTGAATGATTTCTCAAGAAAAGAAAGGTGTCCTTTTTTACTTAGCTAAATATGGATTCTTAATGGCTTTAAAATAAAGTCACAATGTTGTCCAAAGTTCTACTAATAAGTTCAAATACAGAAGCCAAAGTGCAAAACCCATCCTTCATTCAAATAAAGCTTCTTATTGCTGCTGTAATCCACAAAACAAAGAAGCAATAAAAGAAGACGTTTTGTTTTTTCTTTATAATTTAAGTCAAAAGCACGCATCCTTCAAACATTTTAAATGCTTAAAATGTCACTAAAATCCAACATATCTACGTAACTACTGAGAATACAATTCTGTACCAACTAAAGGTTTTGCTACATTTTTAAGTAAAAGAAAACAGACATTCCAGTTTAATAAATACATGCACCCATTAACTATTCTACATAATTCAAATGAAGGAAAAATATTTTCCCCAGTGAGACAGTTGCCTTAGATACCGCTAAATCTGTTGGCTTTTAATAGCAAAAGTATCACTGTAATCATCATGAGTGAAATAAAACAGTTAACTGTTAATACGGCAATTACCAAACAGAAAAAGCTCACGATGTAAAACAATAGTTTACAGAATTAGATGT
Organism: Girardinus metallicus; assembly: GCA_903067095.1. Taxonomy (NCBI): domain Eukaryota; kingdom Metazoa; phylum Chordata; class Actinopteri; order Cyprinodontiformes; family Poeciliidae; genus Girardinus; species Girardinus metallicus. The sequence continues at coordinate 9,477 of CAEGAE010087322.1, read as the reverse complement.
GTTGTTTTCTCTTTAAACTAGTAGAAAACCATAAAAAAAAAAGCATTGCAGAGATAAACAGTGTCAAAATAGTGAATGTTTCACAAACGGTCATCATGTAAGTATTGGTCTACTTAGTAATAGCTGTATTATTCTGACTGTCCTCGTTTAATGTGTAATAATCTTCAAAACTATTGTGACAAAGTGCACAAATATAAATACAAAGATGGAAATAAAAAGCCTGAGAATAAAAACTTATATTAATAAAAGTTGCTTTTCATACTAATCTTCAATCTGCAATGGTCAGTGGAACAAACGCTTCTGAATCAGCATTTAAAGTATAAAAAAGGGTCAAATGTGAAGTCCTCAGAGAAAAAATAGCCTGCGGTCTTTTCATCCTTCTTTGTGTTATTTCTTGGAAAATTGTTTATTTGGTAGCAGTGACAGCTGGGGAAAATAACATCTGCAGCTAGGTTAGCCTCAAGAGAAAAGAACAAATTTATACTCAGAAAAATGTAATTAAATCCTACAATTTATTGTAGCAGTTCTGACAAGGAAGGTTGCTGCTTCCCTGTGATAAGTACTTAATGAAATCTTTACTTCCTTGAAGTCTTATTAAAAAAAGTAAAACTGTCAAAAGGGGGAAGCATTTGCACAAGTCTATAGTATTTCTAAACGCGTGAGAAATTAGTGTAACACTACAGTGGACCGCATCAACTACCCAGGGGGTCGATATATTAGCAACAGCAAAATTTAACAACAGGGAATATAAAGTATTCAAATCAATATCTCTGCACCAAAATACCTTAAAGACCACTGAGATATAAACCGAATGAATACAGATTAATATATGTTGGCTTTTAATGTGGATGTTAGTCACATGTGGCACCTGCCTATCTGATAAGCCAGGTTGTTCCGTTAGTGTTATGGCTGATTGGTGCATGTATATTGATAAGCCCCTCCAGGCAGACCTATTAAAATAGGAGAATTCAGAATCTGTCAAAGGATTGTAGGCAGATAGCTCTCAGATTCTTTATTAATGTAAATATGGACCAGTTGGCCACTGGGGCTGAAGCTAATCGATAGTCTAAAGAGAGGCCAAATCCAAAGTGGATTTTTAAAGCAGTTACAATCTCAAAAACGTTACAGTGGTTTATTCAAACTATTTACAGATGTCAGTGATTTAACAGAAGATGAAGACAGGAGAGGCAAAACACTTCCTGCATAAAAAGCAAAAATACTAATGTTTTTTCCACAGCTGGAAACGGGCCTGTTCTCCAGAAGATTAATGGATGGACACTGCATCCTACTTTATTTGTCCTATGTAACCATTCATCATCACTGTTTAGATCACCTCATGCAGATGTGACATGTTTTAAAGTTAAATAGTGCTCACATAAATTGTCGCTTTTGATTTTGAAGTTTTAAACTATACAGATCCACTTTGTTCTTGGGTCCTCTGAGTTAGCTGTTAGAGTCAGCAACCAGGGCTAAAAAAATCTGAATTTATACCAAATGGACTCAACAAGAAAGGTATGCAGGTAAGATATTTAGTCATAAGCTTTACCACTTTACAGAACCACATATGTATTAACCTTCCCTTTAAGCCAGGCCTGGACATTAGCATCAATAGAGGGGCATGGGGGAACTGGAATGGAAATGTAAAGTGGGGACAGTGCATGAAGCATACAAATCTAATCAACAAGGCTGCCGTCATGCTGCTGATTGATGCAAGATAAGCTGCTTGTATGCAAGCACACAATGATGCTTCACTGAGCTGCCTCTAAATTACCAAAGTGGAACAGTAACAGCTTCGCAAGAACACTAATAAGGCATAAACAAAGTGCAAAATAATTTATATATAGTGCTACACAGTTTTGTTCACATGTTTGTATACACTCATCATGGGCAATAATTAGATTTATTAGTAGAAACTACTTGAACAGCATTGTTACAGCCTGAGTGAAGCAAGTTGCAACCCCCACAGACACCCTTGAGTTGACATAATGCAAACAAGTGAAACGTTTCATCGTCAGACAACGCAAAGATGGAAAACTTTGACCTCAATAGAAAGAAGTGTGTTGGGGGATGGGGGGGTCGAATTTAAGAACATGGTCAAGCACTGTAGGGATTTATGTTGCAGAGAAGATGGAATAATGCTGGAGACCTTTCTCTGTTTTTCAAATCCACATCAACCCAACAGCTAGCTGGTTAAAACTGTTCCAACAGGACAGCAATTCAAACAAACATCAAAACTGGATTTGGCTTGGACAAAGCTGACTTAAAAAGGCCTGACCTAAACTACGCAATTAGACTGAAAAGCTGAGTGTGTGCCAGGAGACCAAGCAACTTAAATTAAAACATTCTGCCAAGATGAGTTATCAAATATCCAGCCAGATTTATGCCAGGAACTTCATCAGGAAAACAGAAATATAGTGGTCCTGGACACTATATGTAATTTACTACGGGACTATGGGATTTGAACCTGTATGTTTTTTTTTTATTCTGTTATAAGATATTAATCCATGAATTTTTTTTTTTTTTACTTCTACCCTTAATTGTTTTTGTAGAAAAAAATTTTACTGAAGCTGTATATCGCATAAGCAATCCATCCTAGAAAATAGCAGTTTAAATAATTTATTAACAGCCTCAAATTAACATATTACAGATGATAAGCATATAGAAACCCCTGACTGGAACTGTATACATATCAATCATAAAAGTTCCTAAACAAAGAAATTGTTCAAAGCTGACTTACTTTCAGTTGTACTTCCATACCTGCAAATATAAATATATCAGGTATGGGATTACCAACACTTACACTGGTCTCTACAGGTGTTAAGACTTGTATAAGCAAAAAAAAAACCTACTGAAACACAGTCCATCAGGAATAGAAACTACATCTCAACAAAGGCGCGTGAGTGACTGATGCACTAAGTACAAGCACTTTGGCAGGCATCTGACGTTAACTCACCAAATTATAGATTACGAGGAAACACTAAAGAAAACCGATAAAAAACAGTTTGTTGCTTTAAGAATTTAACTTAAATAGGCAAAAAAGAAAACGTATGACTATAAAGTGTATTAAATGTAACCTCGCCCTTACTGGTGCTAATTAACTTGGAGTGATGTTTGAACCAAATTAAAACAAGCTTTTAACTTAAAAGACCCTAAAGCTTAGCGGAGCCACTGGGGCTTTGTTCCACACAGAGGCACAACAGAATGAACTGCATGGGAGTGTCAGAATCCCAGTGAGGGATTTGCCTTGTTGAGAATCGCTCCTAATGACCAAACAGAGTGAAGGATGATTGATTCTTGCGGCTGTGGCTCGGTGACAGGCAATTTAGCATTTTAGGGTGGGCAGAAATCGGCGAAGTAGGGGTGCTGCAAGGCCTCTTCAGCTGAAATCCTCTGAACGGGATTACACTTCAACAGGTTCTGGATCGGGTGAAACAAAACATTTTTAACGAGTGAAAAACAAAATGAAAATCAGCATTCTGTTTGCACAAGTTTGCTGCTGTAACTGAACACGTAGCACAATTAATACAAAGCGACATCTTCAAACTGCCTTAGCAAACTGAATAACAAGAGAAAACAACTAAAATGTTTGAAGTACCTGCAGTAGATCCCTTCCTGTGCTACTTAGTTTAGGAACCACATTCACAAGGGAGGTGGTGGCTGGATACATGGGATATGGCTGGAGAAAAGCAGAAAATATATATATATCAGAAGTCTAGAAGTATACAGGTGTGATGCACATAGCTGTAGTTCATGCCTTATGAACTTCCTCAAAGCTCCCAAGTAGGCTTTGCTTCTTTACCCTCTCGAGCCTTTGATTATAGCTGTTACTTGTGTCTCTTTACTATTACACTTTTTCCCCTTCATTTAACTTTCCATTAACATACTTGAATACAACAGCCAGGTTCTTTACAAATGTTCTTTTGTAGCCTACCCACCGTGAGTGCCAATGACAGTCTGCTAGACATCTGTCAATTCAACAGTGTTTCTTATGATAATGTAGGACATAACACAATATTCATGTAGTTAAAATTATTTTGTATTAGTCTGATGTTATTAAAATTTTTGGTGTCATTATTGAGAGCTTGACAAACATAGATGTACCTTATAATCAGGAAGTTTTGTCATTGTTGGCCACTGTTCCTCAGTAGGTGTGCCCAACAATGTACAAAGCGGTTAAAGAAAATGTTTAAAACAAAGTGTGACATCAAATTATTGACAATGTTGACTTCTTATTGTCAACACTGAAGCGACTTAAAAAAGAAAGGATATCTGAAGATTCTTTTCAACTGGTCATCCACATCATTGCCAGGAAATAATGGCCTTCCAGCATTAGCCAGCTCTAAAACAAGAGAAAAAGATCAAAACAAACTATAAAATATGCACCACAGAAAACTGTTTTGGTCACTGGATACTTAACATTTTTTTTCCTCCTAATAGTAGAGGAGAATTTTAAACACTTCATTTTTTTACGTGTTTATCACAATATCTACCCATAGTGTTTACAATCAAATATAATCATCATCTATTAATAATTCATCCAGGTCCACACAACCTTATAACATACAAATGGGTGAAAGCAGTGCCCCCAACTGGTAAACTGATCACTTTGAACGGCATAGATTCACATTTTTCACTTCCTAATGAGTCTTTGCTCTGCTGCTTCCTATTGATCTTTGTCTATCAAAGCCTTGTTCTCCTTAAATTACTGCAGTGAAGCATGCCAAATGCAGACAGCGGCTATAAGGACGAGCACACCGAGATGCCATTTGTTTGACACAACTGTGTATCTGAACATCTCAAGATTTTTTTTTTTCCTGTTGTTTTTGAAGGCAACATTGCCACAAAAGTAGAAAATTGTTTTGTTGTATAGCAACGAGACAAATGGTAGGAAGGAGAGCATCAACTTACCTTTGATCGTATGCAGTGGTCACATAATACTTTTAGACTTCTTAACAGTGCTATTCTAACTGCCATAACTGTAGTGCATTAAAAATCACTATAGTAAAATAATGACACAAGGCTCCTTTACACAACTTGCTAACATTTTTCCAGAGTGCTAAAAATCAGATTTTTTATTATGGATTACACAAATCAGTCTCCAAAACCCTCTAATATCAGAAAATGCAATTTCTGACCATATTTTACTGTGTGATTATTCTTCAGTAGGTAGAAAGGATCTCTGTCAACAGATGAGAAACAGTGCAACTCTGTCTCCTCTTCAAAGGATTTGTTGTTACAGAGTTACAAAAATGTAATACTGAATAAACTTTGGGGTATTTGGAGCATAAATAAAAAAATGCGCACAGGAGAAACACAAACAAATTTGTACCACCATAGCAAAAAAAAACTAAAATTTTTGTGACAAGGCCTTTATCAGGCAAATATATTTTTATCCACTTTAAATTGATGATGGCTAAGAGACTGAAACATCTAAACAATATTTGGATATTGAATTTTAAACAAACATTTAGAATAATATGCTTTATTATGCATCTGTTTTAGTATCAAGTGAAGAATTTAAGTACAACAATTATCTTTTCCCAGTTCTCAAATATAAACACCTTCGCATTTACTCTTTCCACTTAATGTACAGCACTTCATAAATAAACCAAGCCTGACTTTCTCTTACGGTTGGCCATTTAAGCTTTTATGAGCATCATGAGACAGAGCCCTGACTGCAATAATTAATTCCTGCAATTAAATGAGCTCTGTGCTTATGCGAATGACTTATGCATTTTTAATCCCGCCGCTGTGTTTTATTTTTTTCCTCACAAGAATAAACCGAAATAGGCAATCACACAATAAAAAAGACAAAAAAAAAAAAAAAAACAAACCTGCAAATATGCAGCCAGCTGACCACATGTCAATAGAGGTAGAATAAAGTTTAGCACCAAACAACACATCTGGAGGTCGGTACCACAATGTCACAACCTGCAGAGAAACCGAACCACAATGTAAGAATTAACCAATAGTCAACAACATGCAATAAAAGACTGAACTGCTTGTTTTTTAAACTTAAAGTTAATTTAGTGCCTTTTGCACCTTTTAGTTAAGAGACTAACATAAAACCCAACTGAAAAACTGAACAAAACTTATGAAAAATATTTAAAGGATAAACAACAGTCAAAAATATAGAATAAAACAAGAAGACAGCAACAACATTATTTCTGGAGAAAAAAAGAACCCAGCAGCTGACAGGCAAGGATAAATGGACTAAAGGCAAGGAGAACAGCTTCTTTTTCTGTTGCTAAGCAGCAGTGTGTAACCCCTTAAAATGATCATTGCCTGAGTTTTATCCCTGTTCCAGAATCAGAGCAATTCATCCAGCATACTTTCCTTAAAATCAGACAGTTTCAAGAAGGACAAAAAAAGAGAGAAAAAAATTGATTCTAGACAAAAAATGGCCCCATTTGAAGGGTCATTTATTATTTGCATTGATTAATATGTCACAGAGTTACTGTGCTGATAAACTAAAGGCCATAAGAATCTCCAATCTCTGACTTAGTTTCCTTTACACTGCCCACAGCAGCCTAGAATTATGCTCTTTAGCCTTATTTTTTCCACTGGAAACAGAGTACCTGCAATATTAATTATGCATAACTTACTTCTGCTGAGTAACACCTCACAGGAATGCCAAAAGCTCGTGCCAACCCAAAATCAGCAAGCTTCAATTCCCCATTCTACAGATGAAAAAACAGAGGTGGGTTTTTTATTATAATTTTCAGAATGGTCCTTACAGTCCTACGTACCAACAGATTTTGTCGTGTCTTTCTAGTTATTAAATAAGTATCTGCTAAAAAAAAGTCACTAAGACAATAATACACTAACAGTCACACTGCAATACTTCTGGTTTTAAGTATTGCTGGTTTTAACATTTTCAAAGCACCAAGTAGACTGGCCCATACTGGAGCCAATGTTTACCATAAGCCATGTCAAAGTCCAAAACTCACTCTGTTGATGAGAAGATTTTGTGGTTTCAGATCTCTATGAAGAACGTTTCGACTGTGACAGAAAGCGAGGCCTTTCAACAGCTGGTACATGAACGACTGCAGAGTAAAGACAGGAATATTCAGTTAATTTTTACTTTTTAAAAGCTGTAACAAACACGATGATCAAAATGTCAAACATTAAGCTGCCTTTAAAAAAGAATGAAATAAAATGTATAGCACATTTCAGCAACAGGTACTTCAAAGTGCTTTACACTATAAAAACACAAAAACAAAGTTATACAACACACAGTAAACAATTGAAGCATTGCATTTTGTAAAGTGCTATTGTTACACATGAAAATGTTGATTGTTTTACTTATAATCCATAGTACGAAAAATAATAATGGTAGTAGGATTTTTCTCAGATGCAGTGTCCTTATTTCTCACCTTCACGGTTTCAGGATCTAGATCCCCATTACAGCTGTCAAAATATTTCTTCAAATCCTGCAATGCATCACAAACATATGGTCTTTTAGCCACAGACCAGGGGTGGGCAATCCTGGTCCTCAAGGGCCGGTGTCCTGCATCTCTTAGATGTCTCCCTGGTCCAACACACTTGAATCAGATAGCTGAATCGCCTCCTAAATGCAGTCAAGTTCTCCAGAGTTCTGATAATAACCTCATTATTTGACTCAGGTGTGTTGAAGTCTAAAAGTTGCATGAGACCGGCCCTTGAGGCCTGGAGTTGCCCATCCCAGCCATAGACCATAGTTACCAAACTCAAGAGTTTAATTAGACTGCTTGAGTTACTCACCTGATCACAATATTCAAAAACCAATGTTAACTTCTTGTCACTGTGCAACACATCATGCAATCTAAAATAAATAATACAAGAAAGAATCTTCAATGTTGCTGATTTCAGGTTAAAAAATAAGAAGACAGCCATTTACAGCTCCCAAGTAAATCACACAAAGCATATAAGTATAGAGAAAAAAAAAAAAAAAAAAAAAAAACAAGCAGCAGGCTTACCTGACAATGTTTTTATGCTTTAGTTCTTTCAGAAGACAGATTTCTCTTAAAGCAGAACTTGGCACCCCCTGTAAGCAATATACATTGTGATTTAGCATTAGCTTGCTGAACGCCCATCACCAAACAGTGCAACTGTCAACAATGTATCCAAACCTCGTCGTCGTCGTCCAGCCTGACCCGTTTTAATGCCACGATTTCATGCGTTTCTCTGTTTTTAGCTTTAAAAACAGTTCCATACGTACCTACAGAATAAACAAGGCCCCATTAACCACAGACAACACTCCACTGTCGATTAATTGCATAGCAACTCAAGCTAGTAACCTTCCCATCGCCAGCTGAATTCAACATCCTAAAATTAAAATTATAAACGAACCCATTTCAAATTTAATTAAAAATGGTAGAAACAGCACATGATGCAATTTCCAGGGAGGGTCAGTAAACACGAAAATATATTTGACAGTCTAGTTTAAATGATTAAGCTCTATAAAACCACTGCTATGCTAGCATTAGCTGCGGCTAGCAGATGTTACCTTATGTTTTTTAAGACAAAACTTACCCTCTCCAATTTTTTCAAGCTTTTCATATTTCTGCATGTTTGGTCAGTGAAGCCAGCCTTGAGTCAGCTTGCAAGCCAACGACCAACAAACCCCCCAAAATGAGGTAGACAAAATGAAACGGTATCTACTGACGCTAGCTAAATCTGGCTGCACTTGATGCTTGTAGTCGGATTGCAGACAGTAGCACAACTATCTTTGTAGCCACCTAGAGGTTGACAGGGCGAACTGCAATATGACAGAATGTCACTGGTTCCTACTTTTCACCATCGTGAAATAAACAAAATGACAAGTCGTTTCATGAAGTGGTTCTTATTCTAGTCAAATTTACTAAACTGAATTTTAAAACCAAGTGCTGTGAAAAAGTACCTCCTAACAAGTTTCAAATTCAAGTTTATTTTTTAAAATCCATACTTATTAATACATGAGGTGGCTAATTTCCAGCTTTTAATTATTGATTATGCTAAAACACAGAAAATACAAAAAAATTATGATGTTTTTGCTTTGCTGAGATTAAACATTGACTAAGCGCAAAATAAGCAAAAGTTTTCAAACAATATTTAACAGATGAAAACAGCAACACATCAAGCCTCAATCCATAGTAATTCTAAAGGAATTGAGAACCCAGCAATTATTCCAAATTGAGAAAAATATGAAAAACTATAACACTGTTTTTCTTCTCTTTATCATCCTCTATGATAGTTGTTATTTTCAAATTAGTTTGATCATTTCTAATGTGTTTTTTTCTACCATATTCATTTTTATTTTTGCTGCAGCACTTGTGTTACAATTATTTGTATATAATAACGCTCTGTAAAAATAGTTTGATTCACTAACCAGAGCACTATTTGGTTCAGATTTAATGGAAAAAATAGAGAAAAAAATAAACTGATAAAAGCTATTTTATTTTATTTATTGTTCACTTTATCTTTAGCTTGCAAGATATATATATATTTATATATATA
>CAEGAE010087316.1:0-20056 GCA_903067095.1 Girardinus metallicus | reverse complement strand
TATCTATCTATCTATCTATCTATCTATCTATCTATCTATCTATCTATCTATCTATCTATCTATCTATCTATCTATCTTAAGTCAAGTATGTCTTTCTATCTTCACAAGGACTTTGCATTGACTTCCATTAATTTTTCAGTAATTTTTATAGTCTAACCATATGACCCAAAAAAACACTTCTTCTTATAGGGCCGGGCTTAGAGCCCCAGAAAGAGCATTGTAGTATTTATTGGAAAAAATTAGCTTCATACAGGTAAAAAATCCTAAATCAAACAAACACAAATGTGTTTATATTTCTTCCATTTATTTCAGTAATTGTAATTCTCCCAAACCAAAGTGGGATCTGTCACATTAGGATCAGGATTTATTTCCTATGAGCCCCATTAGGCTTCAGAAGGTTAATAATATTGGAAAAAATGTTGAAAATATGCAATAATGACAAGTACATGCACAGAGAACAGCGCTAAAAAACCCTTCACATTCCCAATGAACAGCACTTGGCTTCAAATACACCATCAACCGCCTGGTTTGAAGCTGGAGTGTGACAGATGTAAGCTTGCCCTCTGGCTTATACACACTCTGCAGAAAATCAAACCAAACTGAATTATGAAAATAAGCCAAATGCAGGAAAGAAAATGTGTGTGTTTTTTGGGGGTTGGGGGACCCCCGTCTGTTGAGCCAGTTTTCGGTTGACCACCACCGATGGGATGTGACACCGAGGATGAATAATACAATAGAGAGATGCAGCTCAGACGTGTCAGCAGCATCTGTCTCTGTCTGGGGCTGACGTGTGTCATCCTCCCTCCTCATTCAGAGCACGGTGCAGAGGCTTGCACAAAACTAATGAAGCAAGCACATGCTGTATTAACACACACACACCGTCTTTGATCGTACTCGCATGCAGAGGCGGTCAAACTGTGCAGCACAGGTCAGACTGAACGAGGAGAGATGCTGCCATGTGGCCTCTTTGTGAATGCTTCAGGTTCCTATATCTGCCCCCAGTCTCATTTTGTTCTTGATGCACAAAAGATGAGGGACTCAGATCAGCTATGTTAAGATAGAGCAAAAATACTGAATGATTTATGATGAGACTGAAGGGAAAAGCCAGTTGTTGCCGGGTGTTTTGTTCACAGAGGTAAGCGACCCGAGGAGGAGTTTGTTAAATGTTCCATTTGGTCGAGAGCCACAGAAGAACGATTAGAAAACACAAAATAAAAAACAGATGCTGAGGAGGAGGAGGAACTGAGGAAGAGATTTTCTGCATGCGAACAATAGTCTTCCTTTTTGTGGTTGAACCAGTTCTGGAGCAGGTTCCAGTAGATGACAGAGATCTGAAGCGAGCTAATGTCACCTTATCTCATCATCCCACTTAATGCACTTTAACACTTTGCCAAAAAGATCTGAGATATCACTGGCCTGAAATAAGATAATTAAGATGAAACGAAAAAGCAGAATACTGTTTGCATCTGTGTGCACGCCTGGGAGAAGTAGCTTCTTTCGGCTGGTTAGCAGTTTCTGCTTTGTTGCGTAAGTTAAGACCAAGGGCTATAAGAAAATTCAGCTCATGACGAAAGGCTATAAACCGTAGGTAGAGGTGAACAAGTTTTGGTTTCTGTATCTGCTTCTCAATTTGAATTTCAGATTGCAATTTTTATGAATTCATCAATTGAAGTTTTTTTTGTTTCTTACATTTCAGTTTTAAGATAATAAGTTAATTGAAGTCAATCCACTTCACAAAACAAGAAGGTTCAATTCATAATGAATCAGCCACAACTGGGGCATATTACTATGGAAACGCATGCAGAGTTAAGGAGACAAGTGTTGCAGAAAAATAAAAGGAAATGCAGGACCACTGAACACGGGACACAGTCCAGTAACATTTGTCTGGTGCAGGACTTTTAGGTTTTTGAAATGGCAGACTTTGTGTGTTCACAAAAACAACCAGCCATGTAGGAAAATTAAGGAAAGAATATCCCAGAGTGGTGCAAGCAAAACAACATTCTCTGCAAAACATATCAAAAAGATGATACGTCTGCTGAAAGTGTTTAATGCTATTTAAAAAGCAGTCAAATGTGATTTTGCATTTAAAGGCATACAACAGGTGCAAGCTTCATTTTCTTAATACTTTGGGATTTGAGCTGAAACTCTTAAAAGCAGCTGCACAAATCCACTCAGCCCTGTCTTATTCTGGTGCTTGGCACTGCAGCAGTTAGTGCCCTTTTGGTCCCTTGGCAGCATCTTCCTGTCTCCTCCCCCTCTCCACCTACTCCCCACTCCTTCTTCAACAGCAACCAGCAAACAAGCCATCGAGTTCTGCCAGGATCCAGCTTCTAAATCAGAGAAGCAGTGTTTAGATCCCGCTCTCAAAGCACGGATTCAGTGGCAAAACAAGCACTGCTGCCCTCTACTCATCCAAAACGAAAGGAGGATGCAATGAGAAGGCTCTGTGTACTTTTTCTCCTAAAATTAAACCTTACATCCTGCCAGAAACGTTGCAAATGAAACCTATAGCAGTTAAAATGCAATTGAAGAATATTTATACTAAAACACATGAAACCATCTTGTTTTGAGAGGGAAAAGTTGCTTCCTAATGCTTTATGTGAAAGTGAAAGGGGTCATGTTAGAGTGGAACACCACTTTGGGCTTTGTTCTTTCAAGTGGACACTCGTACAGAGCTCCAGAAAATAAGTCAAGGAAGTCAAAGTGCCCCATAAACAAGAGGGCATCCGGTCTTAGAGACGCTCCCAGCTCCTTTTACTTTAGATCCACTTTCAGTGCATTTCAGGTTTCCCTCCAGGCCTCCAGCTGCCATTTTACTGTCAGTCTGCGTATTTGAGATGTTTTTCCTCTATGGCACACATCCACCCTGACTTTTTGAGAGCTGATTTTTAATGATGGAAAACTTTTCTTTTTTTTTTTTTTACAAAAGGCTCCCAGCTCTTTGTGAGGAGGAAGAAACTTAGAGACTTTAAATTGCTCACATCTCCTGAGCTTTTTCATCCAAAGTTGCCGGGAATGTATTTACCTTGGCACTGATACTATTTGTCTTGAACTAACTAAATGTGTTGCAGTGTGTGCGCGTGTATGTGTGTGTGTTATATGAAGGAAATAGTAATCCTTTGAATAGCAACAGAGACCTCCCACACTGCAAAAACCCTCAACAACGAATGGAAAACACTTAAAACCGAGGACAGCTGGTTTATGTTTCCTTATGAAATTTTAAAGAGTTTCCTTTTTAGGGACTAAATAAAACACAATAACACACTGCAATAAAAACAGCTACGAATAAAGTCACTGGTGAATATTTAATGTTGTATATATGTTAGAGAAAAACCCAAACTGAAGGCAAAAGGCCTGTTGACGGGTTCTGATCCAGCCGTTTGTCCCTATTAATCAACCCCTTTTAAAAATCAATGAAAACTTAAGTACTGGAGACGGAGTCCTGGGTTTGCATGGATCAAAATCATTACCCATGTGCTCTCAGCTGGAGTAAGATGGGTTCTGTGTCCCATTGATTAAGATGTTTTGCTGTAAAAAGTGCACAAATTTTAAGAACATACGTTCTGGAGCTGGTAGGAGAGTGTCTTTGTTGCATCAGGAAGTGGTGTACTTCTTAGAGCGGACGCTATCATGAGGAGTTTATCTGCAACTTGTCGTCTTTTTGTGTTGCTTTAGACATCTTCACTAAATCTTTAGTGTTTTAAACCAAACTTATTGGTTTCTGGGACACAAAACCAGTCCTCTTCCTGAACAAGGATGGATGGACCAAGGTGTCTATACTTGTATATAATTTTTGAGGAGATGGACTTGACATCTTTGAAGACTTGGAAATTGCAGCAATAGATAATCTAGAAATCCTGGTTTTCATATTTCTATTTTATTTGACAAGGTGGTTGAGGTGTTACTTTTAGAACACATCCTCAAATCTGAACCAATTTATATCAAATATGATTATTATAACCTCCTGGAAGCTCACAAAACATAATAAAATCATATTTCCCAAAGGCTTTAAATAGATGTCAGGTAATCCTGACTGATCTAAAACAAGGGGAAATTATTAGGATTCATTGTCAGACAGTGAGGGGAAGAACAGATAGTGTGTGTAAATATCTGCCTTTAAATATTTTAGTATTGTTTTTAGCTGTGTGACTCTGAGGAAAACACTGTCTGTATCTTAAACACAACACTGTTCTTAAGCTGGAAGAATAGAGAATTGCTATGAAAGACTCATCTGTCACAATTATGGCCATTCCGCCCTTCCTGATAAAATGTGATCAACACAAAAGCACAAGGGAGTAAAACTGGTCCAACAGGACAGAGCCACTGAGCTCCAGCTGACTCCAAAATGCAGATCCCATGAAAAAGAGTCAACACTGAGCACGCTTCCTTTATAATCTGTCTTTTCAGTTCACCTGAAGCGTCTCCTGTGACCCAACAATGGTTCTCCGTCTGATCTGATTTCCACCTGGCCCAATGGCTCTCTGTGGAGGCCTTCTCAACAGGAACTTCCTTTGTTGATGTAAGATAGGAGATCAGCCTAGCAGGGTGGAGGAACAAAGACTCTCATTCATCCAAACCAGAGCTAAGATAGTTTACATATTGTACAATCCATTAGAAATGTCTTTTGTAACACTGATGGAGCGCTGTGTCAATACAAGCCTCAACTATTCGGTTCTTCCTCTATCCCTAAAAACAGCCACGGATAAACTCAAATAATTCGAATACTTTAGCTTGCACAAACCATATTTATCCCACAGGCTGCCTGAGAGGTTATGTAAGCAGGGTGTAAAGCAGGGGCATGTTTTATTGCTGACTATCTTGCTGTTATCATATTTGGTCTTTTTTTTTTCAAAAACAGACACATGGAGTTCCTCCTCTGACAGCCAGGAGCAATGAAACTGCAGCCAGGGAGCTTCTCGTAGCAAAACCTGGAGAAACAACAAGCTCTGGATAATAGATCAGTGTTTGAAACCCAACAGAGGATCAAGCAGAGGATCATTCTTTATTAACATTAACTTATTCAGTTCATTTATTGTGTAAGGCAAACAAAATAAATTGTTCAGTTTTAAGTATTGCTCAGTGAAAATAGTAGTAACAGTTCAACGCATAAACTGACTTTCTGCATTGAGTTTGCATGTTCTCCCCATATGTACATGGATTCTCTCTGGGTACCCCGGCTTCCTCCACAGACCAAACACTCGGCTAGGTTGATTGGATACAGTAGACTACCTTTAGGTGTTTGTGGTATTTTGTCCTGTATTTCCTTGTGACTCATTGAAGGCCTGGTAAATTGTTCAGGGTGTACCTCTGCCTCGCCCAATGACAGCTGGAGATAGACACCAGCTCTCCCAGCGACTCTGCAAGAATAAGTGAGTATAGGAATTTACGGATGAATATAAATATGATGGGTCACATGTAGGCTTGTGTCTAAACAATTGAAATGATATATTTTTATTTGCATCTCTTGTAAAAGGCAACTTTGAAACTTATTTATACACTTCTCAATACTCGGCTGAAAACTCTAGCCACATTTTGCAAGTTTCCACTGGTATTTATACGAGTTATCTTTTCTGATGTGCTCCAAGTCTTTGAGGTTGGAGCACATCAGAAGGTTCTTACTATCTTCCTCATCTGTAGCTCCGTTCACAGATTAACCATTAAAATTCAATTTAAATTTTGGCATAACTCACTTCAGCTAAGCATCTTCAAAGAGTGAGGAAAGTTATCTGGCAGCAGTCCATCTTGAAACTTCCAGGCAGCTGAGGCAACATTGCAGAGTATAATGGATGACAAGATAGCTGTGAGCAAGCACTGCTAATCCAGCGAGGTGGAGGCCTCTTCAAAACATGATTATCACTTTAAGCATGTTAAATTAAAAGATTACTTTATACCTAAATCTACAAGGACTAGGAGTCATTTTGGGCTTAACTTTAAGCAATTGCAGAAGGTCCAGTATAATTTAAAAAAAAAATGCACAGGATTATGCTAGTGCAGTAAAAGATTATTTTTAAGCTTTTTACACATTTTGATCACAGGTACCAGTAAGACTGACACTGTATTTACTGATCTAGCAACATTAATTAAGTACTTGAATGTCCCCAGACAATAAGTAATGAAAGGTATTTCATTGTATCACATTGTCAACATGCCAAACTGACAGAAAAACACAGTACAATAGATGTAAAATACACGTCACTGTAAATATTGACTGCTTAGACGTATGGATCCCTTAGGAAGCTCAGTAAGTCTGGATACTTATATTTTCAAATACATTAATTATATGAGACATTCATCCAGAGCTGTCTGCTAAACCCATTTGTATTGTCTCTTCCAAGACTTTTTTTTTTGTTATTACAGCCAAAACTTCTAAAACAAGTCTTGAGAATAATGTGTTTGGCCTGTCATGAGAATCAAAAAGATAATCCCTCATCCTGAAGACAACAGTAGAAGCCTGAAGCCCCGGAATAGATTTATGGAGCCAAAACCAAAGTGAAAAACAACTGCTGACACAGAGTCTATCAAACTCAAATTTGTCCCAGTGTTTTATGGTGTTTGCATGGTCGTCTCACTCTGCGGAGAGACTATTTGTCTCCGACTCGCACAGACACAACAATAGCGGCCAAGACTCCGGACGTCCTACATAAACAGCCTCGGAGCTGCGAGGTAGGTCTGACACATGACCGGACGCGATGGGCAGAGCAGTTGGAAAGAATGAGACAGGAGCAAAGACAGAGGAGGAAAAATAATTGTTGAGAGGAGACAGAGAAAAGCCACTAATGACAGCCGACAATAAAACAGAAAAAAAAAAAAAAAAGGGCGACTACAGTAGCGTCTGCCACGGCGGGATGACAGTAAGGCAGGAACTAGCAGCCTTTAGTGTTCGAGAGGGATTGAAGGGCCGAAACCACAGGGCCTCGAAATAGAGCTTTGTCTGGGGGTAAGCTGTTATTAGGTCGTCTAAACACGGGGTCCTTAACACCCCGCTGCACCTCCTAGACGCTGCAAAAGGGTTAGTAAGCCAGCTGATTGGGTGGTCAGGATTATTTTGATGAGCAGTTAATAAAAACCTCAATAATCAGGGAGAATTACATGTTCCAGTAACCTCAGGTCAGCGGAAAGGCTCCACTGCACGTTGAATTGTCTGTGTGAGCCACAAAACAGTTCAACAAGTAATTGTTTAAAACCTGCTTGCAAGGCAAAACGCATATTTGAAGGCATTAATTGAGTTTTTGTAAATTTTTTCCCCGTGAAATGTTGCCTTAGCTTTGCAGTTTGTCCACACTCGAGATGAGACATGATTATTAAACCTGGGATTGAGAAGGGGTAGTTCAGTTTTTGCCCTAGCTGTGGATCAGATGTCTGTTCACAACAGTTTTGTGGATCTGGATTCATTTGTGGCAGTACCAGATGTTGGGGCTTTCATGGGACAGTATTACGCATTTTCCAGCCACATAGTGTAACTTTATAGCCCAATCAAGTAACTATGCAACCTTCAGTTGTTATAAAAATGCTATATATATACATATATATATATATATATATATATCAAATATGACTGAAATTACAAAGTCAAATTATTCTCAACGCCTTGAAATTGGGTCTCTATCTCTTTAAGTACTGCTCTATACAACACTCCACTTTCAGGAAGTCATCACTCCTTTAACTCTCTAGCAACACTTTTACCGGCATTGCATTGAGATGTAGCTTGTATAATGAGCAAATGGAAGTAATTTGAATAACTAACTGACCTAAAATAGAAAAATAGACTGAAGTAAAAATGTCTTTATGTAGCAAATATCTACCTTAAACTGTAACAATGACTAGATTTAGGGTTAGATGAACAAAAATTTCTTAACCAGAAAATGGCCAATGGCAGTGTAGAATGAACTTTTCCAACTTCCTGTAGCAGCTAGCTATGCACAGGAACAAGTCAAAATCTGGTTTCAGCCACTTAATTTTGCCCTGTATACGGAGCAGGCGACATTTGTTTGTTAGCATCTTTGATTATAAGAAAATTCAACATTCCGTAGTGCTGGTTGTGTGAAGGTAAAGTTGAGGTAAGCTGTTTATAACATTCAGTCACCACAAGAGGGTGCTCTAACCCTGCCTCACCTCTGATTAATACAAATAATTCAGACAAAAATAATCATTTTGAGATTTTTTTTATTACTAGGTCTCTCTAAGGCAGCGGTTTGTGCTCTAATGTGGTGCAGTGAATAAGATAAAGAAGAAAAAGAAAAGTACAAAAATCTGTTGTTTTTTTTTAGCCGTGTGCTACAGATGTCTTAAGTGTCGGTACAAACAAGTTTACAGAAAACAGACATTATAATCATTCATTTTCCTCTTCAAGTATGCTACTATCCAAAGTGACTAGTGTAAAATTGGCAGATGAAATAAAATATTTTGCGTGTTTATTTACATATTACAGGTCCAACAAGTGTGCATAAAATCTTCTGCTTTGTAGCACACACACACAGACAAAAACATACATGTACACACAGTGGCACGACTGACCACATTCTGAAATATACAACAGTCAAGTACACCAAGCGACCGAGTGCAGCGATGCAGCTTTTAAGACTTCATTTGATCAGAACAGTGGCACCTGCTGAGGATTGGCGCAAAACTCTGGAGCAAAGCTAAAGTGCTCTTACACAAGTTCTTCCATCTGCTGCAGAGTTATGAACGTACCCTGGAATGAGCGAACATATGAAACGTCTATAGACAAACATTTTCTGATAGGATACCGCATTATAGTTTGAGGACAAAGCCAGATTGCTGGGCACTAGGCATGGGCAGGTTTCTGCTAACACTGCTATATAAAGTTAGGCTTTAGAAAGAATAAATAAAAGGCTACAATTTGACGTCGTACCTTAAAATCCTCTCAATGAGATTCCAGAAAAAGTGCTGGAGTAATGGTGTTTTCTCAAGCTGTAAAGAGCAGATCCTCCCCCACCTGTTGCTGTTCACTACTAATTGGCTGGCTGAAAGAAAGCATTTTTTTTTTTTTGAAAACTAACCGTTTCTTGAAAATATTTTGCAGAAGCAAATAAAAATAAAAGTCACCAACAGGCGTGGATAGAAACTGAACGCCATCTATCACTTATTAAGGTAATGCTGTTTTAAACTACAGTTGTGAAGCTACAAGCAGATTGGCTACCTGAGCAGATAGCCTGACTAAGCAGCCAATTTCAGCTGGCAATGTTTGTTTTACTTTTTAAAGAGCAGAAATTTGTAGTACTTGATTGCAATTAGCATTTGGAAACTAATATGGTGTTTATTATGTATGAGCGTTCTGCAACTTTTACACTAAGGAGTTGTTTTTGCCCTTCGTCCAGATATATAAAACTTTAGGGCCACAAATGTCACATAATCTTTGGTGAAAGAACTTAATTTTTGAATATCTGCTTTAGGAAAATTAGTTGTCTTTTTTTTTTTTTAAGAACTGCCATCTTGTTTCTGGCTTTAGGTTTTAAAACAGGGAAAAACTATAAGACATGTACAAAAAGAGGATTGATACATTTTCTTAGGTGGCATGTTGATATTTTTGGAAAATGAGACGTATAAAAAAAAAAAAAAGTTTCCACCATAATGAGTCAATAATAAATATTACAGATACTTCTGTTGTGGAAATTCAGTGGAGGATTTATTCCATGCAAAAAAAAAAACAACAACTTTAAACTTGTTAAAATCTGCATTTTTTATGTCTATACTAAAAAATGGTTCTGCGCCATTTTAGCCATCATGGAAGGTCCAAAGAGCCACTGTTGGCTGTGGAGTTGCAAGTTGCAGACTCCTGTTCAATATGTTGCCAGTAATATATATTATTGTAGCAGCAACAGAAACAGCTGTTGAACTTCTGTTTTAAATACCAGAAATTAAACCTTAAAACATAAAGCATGCCAACCCATGCCTACTGATCCCACTGACATTCAACTGGTTCATCGTCATCATGTCTATGGTGTAGATCAGGGGTGATCTGTAATCTGGCAGAGGAAGCGTACGTTTTCCAAATACCAGACCCAACGCAGGAAGTGAGCTGGACTACAAGATGTTGTAAACAATTGCTACGGACACTCCCTGAAGAATTTTCTTTTATAGGCAAGTAAATAAACCTTGTGGATAACCACAGAACGAGCACGGTGTGTTCAATCCCCTGTGCGTGTGCAGAGAGAGGAACAGTCAGCCGAATGTGTCTTTGGTTCAAACCACTGAAAAACAAAAAAAAGAGCAGACAATTATATTTTTTACTGATTCATAATCTTGGTGAAATCTCAATCGTGAGTCGTACCAGAGAGCCAACAGGCAGCGGACATCGAGTTTAGGTCGGACAACAAAAACAAGTGAGGATAGAAAAAAAAAATGCCTGCAATTTCAGTTAAATTACAGAAACATGTGATTATGGTTTTATCGACAGCCGAGAGCGTCCGCAGGTGTACCGTACTGAGCATGCACACAAGCGTGTGTGTAAAGTGTACACAGACTTCCGCTGGATTTTTAACAACCTGATTCATGACAAATGAACAAATTAAGCAACAGGTGGGCAGCTAATGCTGTAGGTCACATAAACTATGTACAAAAATATATAAAATAAGCCACTCCGGGTCACCCCACTGAGCTTGGTCTGTCTGCGAAGAGTTTATAAAAAAAAAAAAAAAAAAAAAAAATTGGAAAGCTCCACATTTTCTCCTCAAGACTAATAGATTTCATTTGTACATCTTTTAACATTCACAATCCTTCAAATGAAATATTATCAAACGTGAAACAGAGTCCAATGAAACAGTTTCGTGCATTAACTTTGAAATTGATAGTCAGCTGCAAAATACAAACTTTAGGTCTCCTTTTACTGCTCTGGCTTCGATTTACACGAGTAATGATTGAGGAAAAACTCCTAAAACTTAGGCAGCCGTTGCCACTTCTTCTTTTAAACTGAGTTCTCCAAACAAAATCCAGAATAGATGCACCACCATCTCTATTCTGACCACCAGCAGTGGGCTGGTGGTCTGCCTTAACCAGTGATCAATTTGATGTTCGAGTTTCCAACCAGCAGAAAACTTCATGCATAAGAAGCGACCAGGTTGCCGTGACAACAACACTTCAGTGTGAACGCAGCTAACGAGTGAAGGCAACTGAGTTTTGGTCCCACTTAGGTGATTAAAAATGAATCGGAGAAAGCACAGATATGAAAGAAGCTAGTCAAGAGAAAACATGTTCAGACATGCCTGTGGTAGAAGAATCATAGGGCTCACGGAAGTGTATTTTGTACTTATGAACTTTTGACCAGGCTGGCTGTTAAAGGCTGGATTAATGTCGGCGGCCTTTCATAAATTTTAACTAATGGAAGGATCTAAAACTCTAGGAATGCATAAAAACATATAATATAGAATGATAAGATTGCTTAAAATGTAAACTCCATGATCATTTTGTCTGAAACAGAAAAATCTTGTTTTAATTCAACGTTAAATCTGCTTCCTTTATGTCAAAAAGCCAGAAAAAGATATTCTAACCCAACATCTTCTTCTATTCCTCTTGAAATCTGAGTAGAGATAAACAATATAAGCACATCAAGCTTTAAAAAAAAATAAAATCAGATTGGAAATCAGCCTCTAACGCATGATTACAGCATCTCTATTATGAAGGGCACCGTCTGATTGCTCATCCTCTGATTCTGATGAACCGTTTGTTTTTAAAGACCAGCATGCAGACAGCTCACAGCAAACTCAACATGAGCAGCAGAACAAACAGATTCAGTCTTTACCTGCAACATGTCCAAAATAACCGGGAACACAAAGTCTTTTTACCAAACCGGTTTACTTTCTTCACCCTCTGTGAAACAAACTAAAGGGAAATTTCAAATTTGACCATGTTTTGCTATTTTGCTGCTTATATAAGCACAATTCTGGAAGTCATTTTGATCAAAGCAGAACAAGACTGGCAGATTAGCGTTATGAAAACAACGAAAAAACTCTCCAACTCTTCTAAGGAAAGTGTGTTCTTTGAGTCTCACTTCATATTTTTACATATATTACTAAAAAAAAAAAAAAAAAAAAAAAGCCCTCCTTTTGCTGAAATAAAACGTTAACTTTCTAAACCAGCAACAAGACTGGTGGTGTTACAACATTTTTTCTTTTTTTTGAAAGAAGCACATTTAAGACAAGTACCGAAAAATGCAATTAAGCTTTACAATCATAAAAGCTGTACAATCAACTTTTTACAACGTATTCCCCATGAAATGTTCCTTCATTATTTTGGAAAGGAGTTTTTTTTTTGTTTTGCTTTGTTTTTTACAATGTGCAGATGAAACTTCAAGCAGAGTTTTTTGATCACTTCTGATGAAAAGCTTCATGACGGTCCAGGACCAGCAGGAGAGAGCGGTAAATATCCTTCACTGAACTTTCTGCTTCTCACAAACTGAAACTTGAACAAACCGAACTCCTTCTAGATAAAAATAGAAACAAAAAAAACGATCCTTCACCGTTCTCCTTTCAGTCAGATCCTGTTCAGAAATGTGTTTTGTGTCTTTGGATTAATAAAACTTAATTAAAATAATAATAAATCAACGCTGGACTCCTTTGTTTGAGGACACCTTTGCACACCATACTTGTAAGTATATATACCTAAAAATTAAATAAAATATTAGAGGCAGCTTGGATAAAAATGTGATTTAGCAAAGGCTATCGAATAAAAAGTTGGGGAAATGTCTCCACGCGAGCCTCGGCAATAAGTTGTGGTCAGACTGGGGGTCAGTGCCCGCTCCTGGGGCAGCTGGAGCTTTAAAAAAATATGACGTCCTCCTTGTTGGGGTCCTCAGCAGGGAGGCTGTAGGACGGCGTCACGCTGAGGCCGTGAACGTTCAGCGGGGCGTTGGCCTGTGTGATTTGGCTGGGGCTGTTCGGCTGCAGGTGGGGCTGGAACGGGAGGGAGTCTGCGCTCTGGGAGTGGAGGTGGTGAAAGGAGGGGGGAGGATGGGGCTGCACGCCCTGCATGGAGGGTTTCTGGGTGGAGCTGATGGAGGAGGTGGGCTGTGTGTCTAATCCAGTCTGCTCTGGATTCAGCTGATCTGAAAACACCAGCAGAAAACAAAGGGTTAATCCAGAAATCATAAACGGCAATATGTTTGCAATATTTCCAGCTGGTAAGAACCGGTACCGGGGGCAGATTTGGACTATTTTCCCCTCAGTTAAACAGACATATTTGGTATCCATGGAAACGTCAGACTCTTGACTAGAAGCTGACTAAAAACCATTTGAGTTGAGCAAGAACCTTTTGATTTTATTACCAAGAGCTGCAGGATAAACATCAGCGACTAGGAACCTACATCAAACACACTGAGACATTGTATGGAGTTCTGGTAGTGCCAAAAAATATATATATTTTGGTGGTTTATGCATTTTACTCAGTAATATGTGTATAAATTTGTAGCAAAATATTTTTTTAAAAGTTGATTCCTAAAAGATACATTTCTTATTGTTGTACAATATTTGAATAAAAAAGGTAAAAATAAGTTTAGTAAGTTGAACAAATAGAAACACAGGAAACTCCCAGTTTTGTAAATGGTGCCAGCCTACGCCAAAGGCGAAACACCAAGGTATTTTTTTTTTTTTTTACTAAAACTTCTTTAAATTTGCTTTAGTTTAGCTTAGCTACATCACTCTTTGCACAGGTAATGTGTACAGGTAGATCTACGGTTTCCAAAAGTTTGTAGCCTTAGTTATGACATTTCTAAAATGTTATATGCCATGTATGCAAAAACAATCTGGTGAGGGACAAATAAATAAAAATGAAAAATCCACATTATTTTATGTTCCAACCTCAATTTCGCTGAAACTACAGAAGCTGCTGTGATATTTTCATTTCTGATGGAGTGCCCAAGTGTTAGCTTTATTTTCAATAGCAAGATTAATGGAATACTGTTTGTAATTGCTGATGTCATTTTAAACCCTTCAGAAAACCCTGTGTGGCCTACTTAGCCCTAACTGAATTGAATCACATGAGTTCCTCCCAATGATTTTTATTCTAAGTGATTATGAGAGAGCAGGATTAAAACGTGTGTGTGAACAGAAGAGCTGGTCATTTATCAAAAGGAAGGATGAGAAACTGATGGGTGTTTACACAGGGCGAGGCCGACATGAGGGTGAGCTTTTCAGAGGAATGCCACAGGGCGGGGTTCCACTTTTCCAGGTGAACAATCAGGTTTGTGTCTGTGAGAACCAACTTCTAAGTTCAAACGTGTGCAACAGAACAATGCAGCTTAGTAGCTTTGGAGTCAGCTCAGTTTTGGGTCATCCTCGAGAATGTGTGCAGATTCTGTACTTTTAACATGAGACGATTAAATGCTCATTATTGGTGAGTCAACCATAAAGATAATATTACACAAAATTGGAAGAGAATGTTAGTTTCAATTCTCATTTGGTTTGTACACTTTTCACATGAAAAAATTCAAGCATTTTTCAAGTTTTTTCAAGGTACGTTTTAAAACTTTTCCAGCGCCACACTTTGGAGATAAAAAAAAAAAAAAGTACAAATGAACAAAAGAAAACAGTTTCAATTCACTATTATTAACAAATACTTTGTGATAGTATTTTATATTCGACAGCAAGAAACAGTTAAACTAAAAATATAGCAAAATGTTATGTTTATTCTCCTGAATGGTCAGAAAGTTACCAAAAAAAAAAAAAAATTCTCACCAAGAGAATATATCTTTAAATATCTGGTTTCAACTATAAATAGCGCTTGGCAAAATTAGGTTTTTCATCATACGTTGGATTGCACTTTATTACCTAAGTGTGCAGTTTTAATGTCAAGTCCTTTTAAGGACCTTACAGAAATCCTTAAAAGGACTTCTGTAAAAGCACTTTCCAAACCTTCAAAACGCCTAATAGAAAATCAAGCATTTTTCAAGGATTTCAAGCACCTCTATGAACCTTGTAAAAAGAAGAAGAAGGGAAAAAAAGAAAGTCAGAATATACAAAAGCGGTCACAAAAAACTATAAACATACAAAGGTGTGGTATGGAAAATGTGAATTCCTTCACCTTAAAATTCAACACACAATTATCTACCCCACACTGTTTCATAAATCACACGTGGACCATATCAGGTGATAATTTCTCTGCCAGTTTTAGATGAATGAGGTGCAGTGAAGATGTGTTTATCTGGACAGGTACCTGAGTGGTGATGCAGGGAGTGAGACTGGATGGGCTGCTGATGGGGGCTGACGGAGCGTTTGGCCTTCAGGACGTTGTCGTCTCTAGCAGACAGTTTCAGGGGAAGCATCTGCTTCATGTCCACGGAGGCTAAGAGGAGGATGTCCAAAACGGAGAGACAAAAAGAGACAGAGGGTTGGCAGATTGCAGTGTTAGGAGCAGTGCAGCTTCCCACAGGGAAATTTTTAATAATTTTGAGAGTAATACCAAATATACAGGGCTCTAACAGGCTTAAGGAATGTGTAAAATTAATAAATCTAATGATGCATTTTACAAAAGTTATAGTTCTATAGTTATTGTGCTAATCATAACTATTTACAGTAAAAAGGAGGAGGAAATGTCTTAAAGGCTCTAAATATGTCTCAGTACAAGTGCAGACATGCAGAGAGGAATCTCAAAACATTCCTTTTCACATAATTTGGAATGATTTCAAAAAGAGCAACTCAAAACTTGTTTCCTTCTGACTTAATCATCTACATCTCCCAGCTGCAACGGTGTCACTGCTGGTGTCAGCTTCTGAACACTCAACAACGCTGTTAGGAGGACACGTTACCTGCTGCTCATATTTCACATGTTGACTCCCACCTACAAAATAGGAGCCTTCTGAAAGTAGATGGTTAAACTGGATTTAACTTGGGAGTATCGGAGTAAAGAGGGCTGAATACATATGCATGCCTTTCAGATTTATATAAATATATATTGTGCTGGACTATCACATCCTGTCCCATTAAACACTGGGATTTAGTCTGGTGCATTGGTCTCAACTAGCCCTTTTTCTAAGGACAATTTTCAGTATTCATTTTTATTTGTTGTTTCAAGTGTCTTGTTGATTTATTTTTTATATTTAAAATGTCTTCCAGTTCCAGGGTTGTTCATTAGAAATTTAAGTTTATGCCTGCATTATTATATGACTTTAAAATGGTCTCAAAACAACAACATTATAGTGTATCGCAATAATTACTGGGACAATTTATCGTCCAGAAAAATCTGTTATTGTGACAGGCCTAATAATAAAAAGAATAAATACTGTACTGTAAATGGAAATCATTGGTTGCTTACCAGAGCTGTCGGTGCGATGTGACGCTTTTCCACTTTTGCTCCCTTTCCCTTTGCCACTGTTGATCGCTGCCAGTTTGGTGGGGATCTGCTGCTGCACCCCGACCGGTTTGTGCTGCTGGTTGGTGGTGCTGAAAAGGTGCAGCGGCACCTCGGTCTTCAGTGGGAGAGGAAGCGTCGTGGAGCCGGTCTCCCACCGGACCATGACCTCGGGCCGCTCGGGGTAGTCGGCCTGCGCCACCGAGAGGCTTCCCCGCACCACGGGCTTCTGGGAGTGGGGCAACTCGGAGCTGCTGAAACCGGAGGACGAGATGAGATCCCCATTCAGACTGCCAGACATCGGAGCCACCTTAGAGCGAAAGAGGAGACAGTAGGTCAATCGCTAAGTAACCGCTTGAATGGGGTTAAAAATCAGCATACCAGTTCAAAGGATGGGTTACTGGTCTCTGCACTGAAATTATTTACATCTGTGGTTTGATTCAGCTGATGAGAAACATCCTGCTGGCTAGTTGTGTGTGTGTGTGTTTAGTAAACACTCTGAAACACAAGAAAACAGCCTCTTCAGTCTGCAGAAGACACAGGCTATATATCAGCAGCGTGAAGCAGCGCCATCACAGAGATCTGTTTACTTCTCCGTATTTATAAGCCAAGGAGGAAATGAGAAACACATTGAACGCCTGCGTTCTGCAGAGGAGTCAGTTTAACAAAGGCTCCAAAGTAAAAACGCACAAAGACCATGAACGTGTGCCCCCGCAGAAACACACACAAGCACATGAAATGAGAAACATAAAACCACTAATGGTCCCTGTGCACATAAAGGCGTGTCCGAAAAAAAAGACAGGACTTCAGGACGAGCAGGGCAACAGAAACAGCTCTCATGACATCAGAGGACGAAACACACAGGCTGCATTGTTTGCAAAATTACAAGAATGAACTAAAGACGATGTGAAGATCAAGTCAAACAGGAAGATTTCAGCATCAGAGAGCCTCTGCAAGTGTTTGTGTTACTAATCCAGCATCTTAAGTTACAAGAACCATAAAGAGCCTCCAATAGGTGCCATTAGAGAGAATTAAGAGAGCAATCAAACAGCTCATTCCTTGCAAAAACACTGTGGTTTTCCAACGCTGCCCCAGGATGTTTATTTTACTTTAGGCAAAGGCTTCAAAAGCTAAAAAATGATTGTGCCTTGCAGATGTGTCAGGGGGAATGTGGTCTAAGCCACGTAGCTTGAAGACCCAGCAAACCAGCATCCACCCAAGGGTTTTAAAGCTCTCTGTGGCAAGATTGTTCTCACCGGCATTTCTGTTCTGTAGCACACAGCTATCTGACCTCCCAGATCTCTGTCATGACAGCTTAAGGGTTAACTGAAAGTCTTATTATGTTGCACAATCTAAGTTCAATTAAAGAAATTTCTGCGTATTTTAGAAATTTACTTGAACAATGTATAGAAGGCAGGTAAACAGAATCATTTTATAATGATTTCTAAAAATTTAAGTGAAGGATTTTAAGCACCACTTTAAAACAATATTCAAGAAAATATCAAACTAAATAAATTATACTATAAATTTAACAAACTACCCACAGATGACAGTTTTAGGACAGTCACTGGTATAAAGCTACCCTACAGCATGCTGTGCAAAAGACATGTAGCTCTAGCCTTATAACATGGCAACTGCTCATCCAAAAATTTAAGATTTCTTTAAAGGTGACCTATTATAATTCTGTGAACAGGTTTCCATAAATCTTTAAATCAAATAATGAGATTTTAGGCTGCTCAGTTTTTCCTATACTGAGGCTGTTGTTTTTTTTAATGAGTTGTTTTAGGGCCTCTTTTGACTTTAAATCTAAATAAGCTGAAATGGCTGCAAACAGATGAGCAATTATACAACTGTGCATCTTTGAAAAGCAGAAGTGGAGCCTACCGCACAACCAACAGGAATGCAGCAAGTATTATAAAATTAATGTTATAAAAAGGACTTCTGATTGTGATCTCTATATAGAGAGTTGATTTGTGATGGATCCTGCTGGGAGGCGTCACCATGACAAAATGGTTGGGGAAACACTAGTTTAGGTTTAAATGGGGAATCTCTCCCCTCTGTTCGGTACGGCCTCCACCTGGAACATGACTGATGATCTTAAACTCCATGTTTCCTTGAGCTGTAACTGGAATAACTCCAGTAAAACAGAAGCCTTAGTGTGGGAGAAGTATCCTTCACCACTTCCCTGACCCTGCCCTCCTCTTTTCCCTCCATCACTTTCCTTCTTTCAGCACTCACTCATCATGACACACAGATGTTTGATTGTTCCTGGAACAAGGCAAACAGCTTTAATGACATAAACGGATATCCAGGTAACCAAAACATGATGAGGCTGCATGAAACAAGGAGTTCTGACTGACGGCTCGTAAACGGGACTGAACACCTTCCAGAGGGATTTGATGATGGCAGGTTTGGACTGGCTAATTACACAGCGTCTCGGCCTGAAGGTTTCATGGATTCTCATAAATCAAACACATCCTTACTGACAATGCACAATACATTTTCTTGTGGAAAATGAATACCTTAAACAATCTTGGATCTATTTCCACACAAGCTCCAGACCTAAATTTTACCTACACTTGATTGTAAGAGTTTGAATTTTTATTAATTTAAATTCAGCTCTGATCTGAATTTCTTCAAATCATTTAATCCTAAAGTTTAGGATTAAATGATTAATTTGAAAAACTACATTATTATTCTGTTCAAACATCATAACTAACTTGAAACTCTGGCTAAAAAGGTTTTTTTAAAGAGAAAAAAATATATTTTTTTCCTGATTTAACAAAAACAAAATTACCAAACATCTGAACCCTGTAACAGAACTACACTGACTGAGGTTGACCAATTTTGCAAACAAAAATAAGCAAATGATTAAGTCAGTAGATGTGAAAAGATGGTAAAAACCTCAAATACTTGCAGCGATAGGGGCATCTGCAAGTAATAACTCTGTTAGGGTTGAAAACAAAGGTAAACCACACTTTTTCAACTTTGATTTGTAAAAAAAAAAGAATGAACAGCATGTCTAATTTTCCGTCTACTTCACAATTATACACTATTCTTTACTGACTATAATAGTTAGGGGAGCTTTATACCGTTTATCTTTTGCTGTTTAAATGTCAGCCACATTACAGTTTTCCTCATAAGCTTCTGCCTTTTGCCAGGTCCCAGTTGAAAATCTGTCCTGTCTGGTAAAATAAAGGCTGAATAAAATAAAACATCTGTAAATATTATATTTTCATCCAATCTAAATTCTCAACATATTGAAGTTTGTTTCTGTACCATAGCACTATATAAAACAGCAATATGAATCCTGATGCATGGCTCTTATTTGTTGAAAGAATGAATTATACTATAAACAAAAAGTACAGCTAACAGATGGGATATGAACACAGACAGCTTCATAAAGCCTTGTTTTTCTCCTTGTTCGTCAAGAGGAAGTGAGTCACAGGCATCTGTGTTTGTTTACAAAGTGAGGGTGAACATAAGCACAGATTCAGGCCACTGAATTGTAACTACGTCTGCAGGCGGAGGTTCCAGATGGAGGGGGATAGTTTATCTTTGTTCAGGGCACAAATGTAAGTCAGCATCTTATGAGTCACTTTAGCAGATTTTTATGGTTTTGTGCTCCCACAACTTCAGCAGCTTTGTCTAAAGGCATCTTAAATGTGCGAGTTATATATATATTTTTTTTTAAAGATTTTTTGAGGCTCTAGTGGCCTTTATTTGAAAGTAGCTTGACAGGAAATTAGGGATTGAG
>CAEGAE010087312.1:0-46507 GCA_903067095.1 Girardinus metallicus | reverse complement strand
CATATATATATATATATATATATATATGTATATATATATATATATATATACTTGTAGCATTTATTTTAGGGCTCTGTAAATAAAATCCAGGCAGCTAGCTCTGCTGTGGTAATGTGACTTTCAATTGAAATTGCTGCTTTTCTTAACCAGTGACTCAACTAACGTGAAAAAAATGTCACATGGGTTTCTGAAGAAATGTGCACCGACCTTACCTGTGGTTATGCCGATTCATAAACACAACTTCATATTCTAAACAAAATTGGCTTTCCTCTGGACCAGCAGCCAGATAAAACTTTGTTTGGAAGGTGTAAATGCTGTTTAATCTGCCATTACCTGTATTTTTTTGCTAAGGCCCTGTCTGCAATAACATTGATATGTAAAAGAAAAAAGAAAAATAAAAAACATTTCTGATGCGCTTGTTTAATGCAAGTACAAGCGCATCAGAAATGGATCTCAGTAATAAAGTGTATTCGTGAGATAAAATGATAAGTTGTCAAAAAAAAGGGGGTTTTATTTTTACGACTTTGACCTACTTAGGGTTTCGTCTTGAATTGTGACATTGTTGATGCTGATGTTGTTGCCTCCTCTTGGTGTTTTTGGTTGGTGTGCTATGATACTATTGCTCTAATAATACACCATAATTAATACTTCAACACAGAAAAGTACTACTTGGAATTCCAATAATTTTTATGCGTTTTGGGGACTTGTGTTTTCCTGGTTTAGATTGCAATTCCTGTGTTAGAACTAAGAGGTACCTCAAAGTTTCCATTGGAATTTTATTATCATTGAAATGCACCTTTGAACAATTGTGGCATTTTGACAATGAGATATATATTGTTTATGTTTAAAATGTCTTCCATAGTTTCAATACACCTTGTTGCTGTTTGTAGCTTCAGTTTTTTTCAATTTTGTCTCAGGTGGAGGACAATCTGCTGAAAGTGCGGAATGCGGGAACGGAGCAGGAACTGGGGATCCAGTATAAGGCCTTGAAACCAGAGGTGGACAAGTTGAACATGATGGCTGCCAAGAGACAGCAGGTAATGTAAAGTAGCCAAGAGTTGGAATGAACTGAAAAGCCTGGATTTCATTTTATTTGCTTGGCATGTCCCTAGATGGGACATGCCAACCAGACTTGTAACTGTATAGGGTTGGGAACTTGCCTATTAAATGCTAATTACAATATACACAAGTGGTACCTTATTAAGTGAAAAGAGGGACGTATTCAGTTTGAATCCTGTTCTTATCACCTGTTCCAGGAAAATTAATGCAATTTAAATTCACCTAATTTGAATTAATATGATGCATTGTTCAACATTGTGTTGAACATGAATTATTCATCCTAAATATTCTTCAATTCCAAATGTACGCTTTTGCAAATGTAAAATCTATGTATTTCTAAAGTAACTGCATATGAATCAAAGTTACATTTTGTAAAAAAGAGATTTTATGTGAACATTTTTTAATGGAAGGGGAGGCTATATGAAGTAATCAAGCTTAGCTGTGGTTGGTAGTTGAGGGGTGATAACCTAAAACAGTTCACACTGGTGGTGAGACCCTCATTTTTAATGTTCAGGCTCTTCCTTTGCTCAGTGTTAATCAGGTGCCTCCTTTTCCTATGACTGTGGAATCTCACTAAAATCTGAATAGCAATTCATTAAATTGCAAAGGGACTTTATAATGGCCTGATTATGACTATTGTATTACCAGAGGGAGCAGAAATAAATCTGGGTCATTTATAACAACTCTTAGTGTCTCCATCAGGGCACGACAGGTCCATTTTAAACTGAAAGTCTATCATCCCTGTAAGCATTCCAGCTTTCGCTTTAACCCCCGTTTCATCCCTTTTCATTTCACTCTCCTAGGAGCTAAAGGATGTCCATCACAAGGACCAAATGGCTGCAGCACGGGGAGTGCTGCAAAGGAATGTCCCTATGCTGTACACGGCATCCTGCGCCTGCCTGCAGCATCCTGACGTGGCAGCCTACAAGGCCAACCGTGACCTGATCTACAAGCAGCTGCAGCAGGCCGTTTCTGGAATCTCCAATGCTGCCCAGGCAACTTCCACAGAAGACTCAGCCCTGGCCCAGCCTGGGGGGGCCGGAGAGCTCGCCTATGCCCTCAACAATTTTGATGTAAGTCAAATGAGGGATTTACACGTCACAGCCTGTTTGCTGAGGAAGTGTTGTGTGCAGCTGTTCATCAAAACACATCGTCCCTACCTTTCTAAATACACATGTTAAAAAGGATAATTAATATATATAACGATTAAAAGTTTTAGATTGAACAATTTTAAAGCAGAAACTTCACTGAATCATGAAGTGACCAAAAACCCGAAGGGGTTTGAACTTGAGGTGGAAATTAGGACAGGATGAGCAGACAATGTGGGACATGGCTGTGGGGTAAAGTGAGTCTGCTCTTGAGTCACTACTGCTTCATATTTTAATTTGCTTCAGTTTCAAATCAATTATATTTATACTGCCATGAGTTTCATAAATTAAACTATACTTTATAAATGCCTAAATAACATAACATGAATAAAACCCTTCTCTTTCTCCTGCTTATTCAGGACAAGAGACCTGAATAAGTAGTATATGATGTATGTGGATATACACTCAATTATGGACTTTTTTTTTTATTCCTTTTACAAGATATAACATATATAAAATTACAGAAACATATTTAATAGGTGTACAAAACACCTGACCCACAACTCATAATATTGACATGAAACAAAACATCAAGATAACTGATGGCTTAAAAATAGAGCTAATCAACCCAGCACTGCCTAGGGAGATAAATACAAAGATGATTAGATTTTCTATGGCACTAACCTCCCTCAGACATGCAATGCATAATATTATTTACAGAAGGTGTGTTCAATTAAACTCCAAAGACATTCTGCAGGCCCACAGTAACACTGCTCTGTAGAAGCATGTGTTTTCATCATCTTCTTTTGTGCCAATTTCAATAACTGAGCCAGTACTATTCAAATATTTAGTCATTTTACAAGCAGCATTGGCTGTTGTATTTTGATGTAGTGCATTCATATCTGTATATACTTTATTTATTTGTACAATGAAAAACTTTTTTTTTGGTCCATGAATGAAGGAAAACTTGCCCCTTTTATTTTGTAATGCAACAGAAGTGTAATAGATACGAGATTAACACCCTTTACAAAAAACCTATAGAGCGAT
Source organism: Girardinus metallicus (assembly GCA_903067095.1). NCBI lineage: Eukaryota > Metazoa > Chordata > Actinopteri > Cyprinodontiformes > Poeciliidae > Girardinus > Girardinus metallicus. Next base: position 43,313 of record CAEGAE010087312.1, on the reverse strand, counting down.
AAGAAACAGAACAAGAAAACATGTTGGTTCATCTCTACATTTAATGCTTCTATCAAAGCTTTATGGATCACTTGACACGCTGATGGTGATTTTAGGCAATTTAGATTTTTCTAAAACGTCTGTATTATGCAAGGATAAAACAAAAAACATTGTTTTAAAATATTATGCCATTCCTCCTGTCATCGATCAGTAGACAAGGAGCAGAAAAAAAGTTTATCAAACAGCTTGTTGCATCTCTGTGCTTTCGAACTTCATTTCAAACAATTCACTGATGGTGACAACAGTCAACTTGAACCTTTTCCCTCTGTAGCTGCTTCTACACTAAAGCAGGGTGTTGTTTGTGCAGCCTGGGAGCCTTTTAGGTTTGCAGCGTTCACTAATCAGATTGATCATATTTTTTCATCCAACAGGCTCACCAGTCAAAGCCACTAAAGCTGATAATTGTTTTGATCACCTGCTGATTTCTCTTTGCATCTTTAATTAAATGTGGGAGGAAAGAGAACTTGGTGTGTGGAGAAGTTCTCTTATCAAATAGGTGTGATTTAATTTTGGACAGTTTTTGGAAATTGGTGGGCGGATTAACAGTACTAACAGTAAAACTTTGTTCAAATCAGTTTGTTCTCAAAGTTTTCCTCCTCTATTCTTGTTTATTTAAGTCTGGGGATCTTAACTACATTCTTTAAAATTCTTAATTGTTGTAATAGCAGGTTACTAAAAATAAAGTAGTGGGTTAGATTTACTGTACCACAGCAGATGAAAACATAAAGCCTCTTATTCCAAAAAAACTTGCATCTGCTTTTTGTCTGAAAATCACCTTTCTAAAGCCTACTTTCATGTGTTAGTCAAAATTAGTAAATGAGCCAACCTCTGACTCTCTTTCTCTCCCTCCGTTTTCTCCCATGTCTCTCTCACTTTGCCTGTTGCCATGGTGATATGACACGCAAGCATAGGAGGTCAGATGAGAATGAATGGAGGGAGTTGGAGGTGCCTGTGATGGAGGGCGATCTGCCTAAACAAACTACAATTATAATAACTAAGCAGTTTAAATATTTTGTCGCAACAAAGCATCTGAAAAGCAAAGTCCAGATATTGAGGCCTTATTTTCTTTAGTGCCACTAACCTGAAAACATTAGAGCCACAGCTAGAAGCTGTCTATTGCTTTTGGAATGCGTCAACAGAAAACTACTTGTAGCTGTTAACAGGCTTGCCCTACAAAGTCGAACCTAATTAAAGTCATCTTGTGCTGCTGAAATAAAAGAAACAAGACAAGGTTATACTAGTGTCTCATTACGCAAATGGAAACATATCTATGAATTCTCTTAACACTTAAGTGTTTTACCGATGCATATGAACCTACACATGGGCTGGTATGTGATTTTTAAAGGTATTGTAACCTTTAACAGAAATGCCATAATATTAATCTGTTATGGTATTAATAAAACTATTGCATTTCAGGTAAAATTTTACATGTCAGTTGTAACTTCAATATTTTTATTTAAAGCTTCTCTTATGTTGACGTAGAAATGCTAGCAAAGATGCAGAGAGAGAGAAAACTCTGGCATCAAACAGTGACTTTTACACATACACACACACACACACACCAGTCAGCTATTTTATGTGCTCATGACACAGACTTTTAAATCAGTTTCATCTATTGATATGTTGAAGATCAAGGCTGAAAATTTAATTTATACCCAAGTAGTCGGATTGAATTTAATGTCCAAGTCGGCTAAAACATCAGTGGACTGGAAGAACGTTTTAAGGCTCAAGAAGCACTGATGAAGATATTTTGCTAAAGTGACATTGTCCAAGTTACCTGGGTGGGGCTCTTCTAGATTCCAAACCACGGGGGTGTTGCATTTTTTTTTTAAGACAGGAATATTTTCACTCAACCAAATAGCTATCTTTTAAGCGACTGAAAAAAGGAGGAAGATCAGTGATCCCAAGTGATAAAGTCATACATTGGCTGTAATGATAATGAAATACCTGTATCAGAGAAAGGACAACTAATCTCACTCAACCTTTATTCACACTCTATAGGTCCTTGAACAAAACCCTCATAAGAAATAGACGTCCAGCTCTAGACTTTTCCTTTTCCTATGAAAGGATCTTCTTAAGGAGCTTGTGAATTTATAATTACGTTCATCTTTATCTCTGACATTCTTTACATGCATCCTTTTAATACAAGTGAACATGTTAAATGAATTTTTTAATGTTGATGACAAAAATACACAGTAATCAAAACCGTTACCTTTACAAGACGTCATGAATATTAAACTGATGTTAGCAGGGAAGAATAATAAGTCACATACAGATTTATTCTTGTCCTTGTTTTTCATTCAATACTTTTTTCCCCTTTAGATTGTCAAAAGTCTGCTTTGTCCTGATTTTGAAGGTTTTTAGACAAGTATGCTCCTTGGTAATTAATACAAAACGATCCAGCTCCGCTCTTCGTTTAGTTTCTCTTATTCCTTTTCAACAGAAACAAATCATTTTGGATCCTGTGGGCTTCAGTGAGGAACGCTTTCGTCCTTCGCTGGAGGAGCGCCTTGAGAGCATTATCAGTGGAGCTGCTCTCATGGCTGACTCTTCATGCACACGTGATGACCGCAGGGAGCGCATTGTGGCTGAATGCAATTCTGTGCGCCAGGCTCTGCAGGACCTCCTGTCTGAGTACATGGGGAATGTAAGTGTCTTTATTTTCTAAATCGTCGTGAAACTGACAGGTCTTTAGCAGCTTGTTAAACTTTGACATTCAGATACTTTCTGCACTTTAAATGCAAAACGGATGCAAAAAAAACAAAGATCAAAGCAGTATAGTTATTACAAAAGCGCTTTTTTTTCCCAGAATTTTTAAAGTACTTTTACAAATAGCAGATTAAGTTTTCTTATGACCCTGGCCTTTGTTTTTCAGTATTTCCAGTTTTTGTTTCTTTTTTTGTTATTTATACTTTGTCATAGTTGTTTAATTTCTGACAATTCCCATTTTATACCACAGTTTCACCTTTTAATAATCCACGGTCACATCCACGTTATTTTCAGATCCAACCCAATTAAACGAAATCAGAAGTTTATTTTGAAGCAACTTTTATTTTTGTCTACATTGAACTCCCACCCACCACTCCAGTAGTACACTATGACTAGAGAAATGGAGAAACGAATCTCATCAACTCGTGATGGTGAATGGACATGACAGTGATATGACTACTCATTTGGCCAGATGAAGAAAATGGATTAGAAGCATAATATGTTACTGCCTGTCATGTGCATTTAATGGCCTAATTTAGTCTCTGAGATCTATGGCATGTGACATGTGGTTAGCATAGTGAGGGAATGTGACCTGGTGCCTTATAGCAGTGATAGACTGTTGGATAACTTGATTACATTTGTCGGGTATTTGAAACATTAAACATTGCATGGCTTCATGACCATATGTTTACATATTTAATGCTATTCTATTGAATTTGATAAAGTACACAGAACCAGTAGAATATTACGGCCTTTTTACAAAGTAAATAAGACTGACAATGGCACCTGACCTGTTAGCAGGTTGGGTACATTGGGTAAAAAGGGAACATTTTATCCTGCTAGTCAATGGGTTAAAAGCAAAATGGGCAAATGTGATGCTGAGAAGGGTCAAATTGGCCCGAGTGTTGCCCAAAACTGCAGCTCCTGTGGGTTTTATGGGTGTGCAATGCTCTTTTTCTATCAAGCAATCCAAGTAAGGAACAATGGTGAACTGATGAGTCTTGGTGGCTAGCCATCAATGCATGTGAGGAGCAACAGCTGACCTGTGTGGTCTTATCCAATAGAGGAGCTACTGTTGTTTTAATTGTTGAAGAAGTTAATGGCTGTGGCTCTTTGAGCATCTACAAAGCAATAAAAAAAGTTCAAGAATGGGTTGAAGCTCACAGTAATGCTGCATTTCAGCTGCCTGAGCTAGATTTGAAGTCAGACCTGCCAGGTAACAGGGTTTAAGATGAAAACTCTGAATTTCAACATTGCGACGCCAATAAACTTTGTTTGCAGTAGCTCTTACAGACATCATTTTAAGTGTTACTTTTAATAAACAAATGCCATATTTAATTTGTTCAGTTTACAATTGCCGGTGCTACGTGTAACGCTGATTTTTAGGCGCACTTTTACATGTGCCTCTTGTAATGTACACATGTCCACCTCATCTTACTACCTTTGATGGGAGGAATGGCCATATTGACACATGAAGTCTGCTGTATAAGTCATAAGTGGGGGTAGTCAGCATTACTCCAAGTTTCCCAGTAGGAAATCTGACTTCGGAGAATGTTCCAGTTGAGAAATATGAACTAGAATGCATCATTAGTGTGAATTGTTCACTTGGCATCCAAGTGGAACATGCTAACTAATTGGACTGATGGATTTGCTAACAGGTGCGAGGTGGAACCTCCCAACTTGCAGGACTTAAATGATCTGCTGCTAACATCTTGTGTCAAAACAAACCAGACCTCTTTCAGGGGGTTAATAGAGTCCAAGCCAATAGGTTCATGTTGTTTGGCCAAGGTGAGCCAAGATTTTATTGGAATATTTTTAAAATATATTTGTAAATAAATGTGCTATTCACTCAAGCTTTATATTATATAATGAAGAAAAATATATATAAAAAAAAAAATATCGGGCGGTTAAATATTAAGAAAAATAGTGGTACTTATTGATTGAATAGAAATGACAAATGATAAATTGAGGTGTAGCAACAGATGTAAAGGTTCACACATAATTAATTGTGGTAAAAACATTACATAAAACATTATATACTGTTATACAGAGTAGATGAATGTAGTGACTAATTTGGTTGCGATGAGGTCACATGCTTTTCACATTCGGTGTATATTTTGAAATTTTTACCTCAGTGAGCTTTAATTGCATCAGAAAAAGCTGTAGGAGTTTATTCAAATATATCTGCCGACACTTGGCTTCAGAAGTGTGTTATATTTCCTTTTTTTTTTAGTTCTGAATAATCTGGCATGCCATCGATTCTTAAAAAAAAAAAAAAAAAAAAAAGGCAAGTGAAACAATGTTCATAACCTAGGCAGATATTGCCTCTCTAGCCTGAAATTAGAAATTTCTTTCATAGATTTGAGCTACGTATTGCCAGTAAACAAAAGTAAATGGGCCATGTTTAGAAATGGTATTATGGGTGCTCCAGCTGGGTTTTTGAAGTCACCACCGACTCAGAAACACAAATAGAACACTGCCTCCTTTTTGGGCCCTTTTTGTGTATGAAAATCTCATTCAGTGAAGGTTTCAGACTTGCAAAGGGAAAAATATTTAATTTCTTCTGCTCAAGTAGAGAAATCCTGTCTCATCTTTATTTCCTTTTAACCTTAACTTCAAGCAGCATTCATGCTGCTTTCGGTGTATCTCGGAAGGGGGAATGAAGTTTTCTTTTTTTTTTTTTTTTTGGTCCTGTGACATTGCTTCGTGGGTTGGATTGGACTGAAAATTACCACCAGAAGTGTGAAAGAATTTTTGTCTTGTGAGTTTGTCTGTATTATATATTTGTATTCCTTGATGTGTCAAAGAAAAAATAAAATGTTTTGGCAAATATACATTTTATATATCCTGCAGAACGTAACATACTTCAGCTTGAGATACCAAGAGAAAACATGGTATCATTGGCTGTAGAATGGTGATCTTCCATCAATCAGTTAGTTTCATCTTTTTTTTTTTTTTTTTTTTTTTTTTTTTCCCCCAAGTTGATGTACTGGCCAAGTTCAACTGATTAAATTTGACATTGGCCCTCAGTTTGTTTCTTGCCTCTAAATATCTTTGGGAAGAAGTGTCTGCTGAATAAGTGTGATGCTTTGGTGATGTAAACCTAACCAGCCATGCACAAATTGGCTTTCTGTGGCTGGTGATGTAAACAGAAATTGGAGCTGAATTGCAGAGTAAGTCTTATTCATTACTAGAGTTTGGATTGGGATGTCCCTATTGAAATTGTTCTGTTGAATTATTTGGATTAGGCAAGCATTTATTTATTTTTTTTATCATTTGTGTGGGAGAAACAATATTATGTTAATGATGATGCTTAAAGGATTGTAGCCCATCTCCTCAGTCAGTGAAGTGGAAAGGTGGATAAGTGGTTATGTTCCTCTTGCTCTCCCACATTGTGAAACCTCAATTATTCCATATAGCCATGAAGGTTTTGCATCGCACATGCAAATTGTAACAGTTTCTGACATTTTGTATTATTTAAGCATCCCTTGTTACTAGCATGTGTCAAGGGTTGTCTCACCTTGCAAAATAATGCTTCATTGCTCTGACATACACAGCAACTGACAGTCCCTGCAAGTTTAGCATTTTCACCTGTGTGAAAATGACATGCAGTACCTGGCAACTGCAGTGGGATCCCACACCCCTTTCCTCTTCATTTCTACTTAGCTCAAAGCAGTATTAGCACTTGGCACTCCTTAACAATTCTTGTACAGATTGAACATCTGGCTTAATCCCATTTCCTCCTTTGCAGTCTTCTTCCTGTTTGTTCCTTTCTCCTCTGATGGCTTGCTTTCCCCACAACTCTTACTTTTTGCCTTGGGCACCTTAAGTAAGTGGAAGAATTTTAGTTCTATCCAATTTTCTCTCTGCCTGCACAGATGCATCTCATTAAAAATATATTTTGGCAGACTACTTAAGGTTTACAGTGTGTAACTATCTAGTTGCTTTTTTCTGACCATTGTTGGGGCATGAACTGAATGTCTTGTACCTTTAAGCTGAAGGGTTTCTTCTGTATAGACATTGAATACTTTAAATAATTAAAACTTTGTAAAATACTATGTGCGACACTAGGAGGAGAATAAGAACACCATGTCTGAGTGAACAATCCAGTGAGTTCACTGCTAGGACTGTCTAAAACTGTGAAAGTAATCCATCATTTTCAGTCTTCAGATTTCGAGGACAAACTTGAAATCTGTCCTTGATTTTGAGGACAAATTTCAAGTCATTTGTTCATGTTGAAAACAAAGGACTTGTTTCAACATAATTTTTTTCATTTATTTATTTTTTTTAACAAGTGAATGACTTTGATTACAAACTTAATAATAATTAGACCTGTGACGGGACCAAAAACAACTGGATTTATCAAATTAATTTAAGCCAAATGAACGCACCAAGCTTGTGAGGACGAGATTTTTAAGGGCAAAAAACAGACCAGTGGAATGAAAATGATGACATCTTTATAATACTTTTATATCAGTCTTAAAAACAGAGTGCAGCGCTTGGAAGGAATTGCATGAATAAAAATGACATTTTCTTATTAGATGTCTTCAAAATTCTATTTAGAAATCTTAACTGTTTAACTAAAGCTCCAAACCAAGCCACTTTATTTCATAAGTTACACTAATATCTTAAAAATTGACTTGAGACTGAGTTGGGCAAATCGTTCCCCCTCACACATTTGAGGATGGTCAAATTGTCACTCGAACATTTTGTTTGTGGACGGCTTTTAATGCCATTAATGTATTCCCCTTAAGGTTTAGAGATGGGAAACGTAAAAAACTTATATTGAAATATCAAACAATTTTCAGATTACCATCTTAACTAGAACTAGTTGTTCATAATTTGAATGTACTGTAAAAAATAGCTTTTGTGTGTACTTTAAAAAGTTCCTATTTGAAGTATGTCTAAGTGATTGTTGTTCCTGAACTCAAATGTAAGTGCTGAGCTTGGCACCTGATTGTGTTGCAGTTTTAGTTTTTTGAGAGCTTACAACATTGGGGAGGAATGTCTGCTTACAAACTTCTCGTTGCGCTAGCTTGCTACAAACTGTTGAAGAAGCACTTAAGAAATTACTATCCCTAACATCTTTTGAGTTGCATCATTTTGATTGTGGGGACAAAATGTCGACAGAAGGACAGACGACACACAAAGTTCTGTTGGAATTTGATCTTGTGTCCAAAATCTAAAATCCTTCAAATGATCTGGATAATTCTACACTGGCCTGTATAAAAACTTATACATGTGGACTCTGCAATCATGGACCGAAATATTCTACTCTGAGTACACTTTCTTCAAAACGCTGAACATTTAGGCCAAAACACAAACAAAAAATAAGGAATTTTTGGCCGTCCCCCACAATGGCTAGCACCTTATTTTATGAACCCATTCTCCTGTTTGAGCAAGTTACCCTGTCACGCTGTTACCTATCCTATCTAACGCTGTAGTGAGCACTATAGTTAAACGCAGTGCTCCGAATACAAAGCAAATGATATGCGTCAAATTAATGCACACATTTTATATTTTTTGGAGAGGTTTTTAAAGAAACTAAAACTGTCTCAAAGCTGAGCAATTGATCTTTTTTTTTTTTTTTATCTTATCTGAGTCCATAATTAAAACAAATTACACACTGCACACTGTAACAGAGAAAAGATCTAGTATCCTGAAGGCTTTACTTATATTTATGGCCTCCATAAAACATTGGTCTGTCAGTCTACGCTTGTCAGGCAACATTTCTTGGATGTGTTCCTTTGATCTCAGGTTGGTGGATTGTGGGCCTTCGGATTGGCTTTTCTATCGCGTAGATGGGTTGGACCGTTTTTCTTGGCAGTAAGGAAGAATAATGCAGTGAACTCACAATAAGAAGCTCTGTGCTTCGGCAACTTGACTCTTCTTGCTTTTCACAGTTGTTCAGCCTTGTTTTCATTAGCTGCTGTTGTGCAGGACAGCTGAACCATTAACAGCCAAATCAATTAACAAAACGACTATTTGGGGAGTAGAAACAAATTCCTTCAGTCATAAAAGTCAAACTTAATGCAGCAGTTATGTATGTTCAAAAGTTTTGAACTTTTGTTTTGGATGTAGAGTCCACTTATACTTCGAGAATCTGTTAGATGTAATCTTCTACTTCTTTGAAACCAGACATTGTTCACCTCTCTGTTGCCACAGTTGAAGTAACATGCATATTAATCCACATCATAATGAATGCTATCTTAAATTGAGAACTGATAAACTCATGGTCCATAACTTGACCTGGAGGATATTTTTTTAATTTACTGAAATTTTTTAAATGTTTCTTATTGTTGTTAACCTTGTTCATTTTAAATCAATGACACATGACTAAATCTGTGCTATAACCTTTTAGACACTTTTCTATTCAACTTAAAAAAAAAAAAAAGTTGAAATCTACTTGAGAAAGTGTAATGCTTACTGTTGAGGTTTTATTTGTGCAGTTTTAATTTGGCAAAAAATATCTGAATATTGTAATTCACATCAGTTTTTCTAAACTTTAATGTTTAGACAAACTGATGAAAATACAAGTCTGAATACTAGTATTTTCATCCAGGGAATTCTAACTTGAACATTTTATAGCCCAAAATAAATAGTTTGAATTAGTTTTATGTGAAGGCAAAAGGCTTATAAATGGAATAAGTTCTCACTCGTATACCTGCAGAGTCTTTACTTTTTTAGAGCCCTCTGTTTTCATCACATAACTCTTAATCTGCCTTTAGGAGAACTTTCATGTTGGGGAAGTCTTTGATATTAAATGAGCGGTATTTGCAAAAGAGTACTTGATTTGCCCATTGAATTATTAAGCAAAGACTTAAACTCAAAAGTATTTGGATTCCTCCTGCTGTTTTTTTTAGGATGGTGCAATAGTTACATTTGCTTTATTTTTTTTGTGTGTGTGTTCAGGGTTTCATATAAAGAAACGGAACAAAAAAGATTTGCTGTGTGTAGACAGCTCACCTCTTTATCACAAAGCTTTCGCACACAGATACAATTTTACACCCACACCAAGACCTGCTGGCTATAGTTGTTTCCAGTTCACCTGGGAACAACTCCATGTCTGGGAGCTCTAGTTGAGCCGCAGCTCAAACATACTGCGAAGAATAATTGGATCACAGAGAGAGAAGAACCATATATCTTTGGGAAACAAAAGTGGGCTCCTTAATTTATAATTAGATGACTGGTGAATGTAAGATACACCAAAACATTAGACACATTCAAACTTGGTTATGATAGAGCTGACTTTTATACGATTACAAACTAATTTCTATAGGAATAAATTGATTTTTGTCCTAATTTGCACCCCAAAATTGAAATGAAGTTTAAAGATGGAAAATTAGGGTTTTTGATGGGGCATACTAATAATAATAAAAAAAAAAAAACAACTCTGTCTTGTGTAACTGAAATTATTCAAATTAATTTGTAGAGCAAATCTTTTAGCTTTATTTGCATGGAATAGACTGACAGTTTCACCTGGGCATTATAAGACACTCTTAAACATGTACATTTCACCTTCACTCAACTCCCATAACTAGTTTACGTCACATTGATTAGAGCTGTTGCTGGTCTTTTCTATAGCTTTTGTAAGTCAATATTTAAAATAACAGCAATATTGCACGATACAATATGAATCTATACGATTTGACGTGTTTAAACTGTCCTTTGTAATGTCACTGGTAAAATGTATGCTACTTGAGTAATTTTAAGAGGACAATTACAGCCTCGTTGACCGTTAGTCAGCATCCAGTTATTTAAAAACTCTTAGCCAACATTTAACTAAAGCAGTAGTTCAAATAACTTGGGGGTGCCTTTTGGCTACGGAACATTTATTTATTTTTTTTTTCATGTAACCATGAGCTACTTCAACTCGATGAAATCAATATGATATATTAAGTATCAAAAGGTTAATGTGTAGATGGATGGCTGGCCACAGAGACATAAAGATTGATAGATAATCACTGTTATTGGCCATAACTGCAATATTAATTTCTATATCGGCCCAACTTTTATTACTGGTGCAGCCAAAGATATAACAATGTACATTAATGCTAAAATTGTGTAATGGATTGACTTGAAAGAAAGACCAAACCAAGATGTCAGCGTACATCAGTTTGCAAACGATTTGCAAACAATTATAACCATTTTATTTAAAAAATATATGTTTTGAAGGGACAATGTTTTTTTTTTTTTTTTTTTTTTTTTCAGTTTGGCACATCTTATCCACTATACAGATATGAAATTGTACATATTACAATACAAAAGGAAAATGGGAAGAGAAAAGCATTCAGTTTTGCACAAAGAGTTTGGAAATGAGTAGGGATTCTTTTAGGTTTTTTTTTCCTTCCATTTCAGCGTTTTTCAGCAGGGAGAGAAGAACTAGAGGATGACAAGAGGAAACAAAACAGTTTACAAAGAGCCAAAGTGCAAAGGGATGCATAATTCTACAAATTTTGTGGCTTTCCAGTCACTTGGTACAACTGTAGTCTTAAACAGTAAAATGTCAATGTCATGATTGCCATAACTCATAGAATTTAATTTACTTTTGTATCCATCAGAAAATAGGGTCTCGTAATGTTTACTGAATGAAACTGAGAAGTATTTCACTGAAAGTTGGACTTTTGGGCATGCAAGGTCAGAAGGGCAGCAGTAAAAGCAGTGCGAAGCTGGAAGGGAAACTTGAACTTAGAAAGGGAATTACTTGGCTTTGGAAAAAATGGTTTTAACTAAAAGTGTAAAAGGTTTTTGGTTTACTTACACAGTTTGTGTTTGATGGCATGAGAATTGTTAGAGACACACAAATGTGTTTATGTAAAAGTCTGAAGCCAAATTTCCATAACCTAGAAGACAAACCCACAAATAATACTGTCTACCTCTGCCCAAATAGAGAAATGCTCTCAATCTTGTCATATGGTACATCTTCCTTAAAGGTGCTGTGGAAGTGGAGCAACGCCTCATTGCGGAGTGATATGAAACCAAAAGCTGTTGTGTTGTGCATTTAAAGCAATTATAATTAATTCCATTTTATTATTAAGTTGTTTTAAACTTAAGTTATCTAACAATTTGGGCCCTCTTTTGATCCCGTCAATTCATCTCAATCGCACTTACTTTCACCCTGCCCCCACTCTTGAATCGAACATGAAGTGCGAAGCTGCAGCAGCAGCAGCTTCAGACTGATGCTAATGCACATCTTCTCTCTGCTGCATACAAATGTGTCCTCACCAAAGCCTGCTGTTTGCTTATCATTGGATCTCAATTTGCCTGGAGTATTGAGCACAGTTTAGCTCAACACTTGTTAGTCCAAACAGGAGAACTGATATATTTGTTGAATGTGGATTCATTTTTCAGACTGCAAGTTACAATTTTATTGATGCTGTTGTATAAAATAAAACAAGTTTAGGGGAGTTGTTGGTGTTATCTCACAAATGATGACAAATAACTACATTTTACTGATGGAAGAGCTAGATGTTGCTGGTTCACTGGTGTAGGACACAGAATATTAAGATTCTTTTTGCCTTGCCTTAATTGGCTCAATCTTGAACCCGTCAGTCTTGATTAGAGTGTAAGCACAAGAAGGTGGGCTTCTGGGAGAGGTTTTTATTTTCAGCATAAAATGTTCTGGCATTTGCTCTGTTCATTGCCCTTTCACTTGCTACTCGCATATCACGTAAATCTAGAAATTGATCCTGTTATGGCAAATCAGCATATTGTACTTAATTAAATTAAGTCCCAAAAACATTATGGTCACAGTTTGTATGGCCTTAACAAAATGTGTAATCCATATACAAATAATTCTACACTAAAGGTTTGTAGTTGTTTCGTTTTTTTTTTTTTTTGTTTAGTTTTTTTGTCAAATGTGAAGTTGATGGTTTTTGCTTCCTTTAAAGAAGGGTAAATTGGATATTAACCATAGTTGAACACATTGTGGTGCGTCCCACAGGTTAAGGATTTATTTCTAATAGCTTAATGTGATAGACAAAAACCCAAAGGCAGAATGCCTTCTGTTGGCTGCAAATCAGGATTTTTGAGCATATGTCTGACAAAAAAGAAAATCATCCAATTAATATAATTGAACATATTTTATTTTTTGTGTAGAGTTGCAGCTACAATTTATGAAAAAACCGCTTATCGGGTTTAAGGTTGTTGGTTAAATTAATATATCGCTGATTTGGTGAATGTGATGTTTTTTCAAGTTTCTGCTCTCAAACAACTGAGTATTAATAAGAACCTTCTTAATTTCAGTGCCTCTGATGAATTTGGGAAACGATATTGTAAATGTGGTGTTTTTTTTTTTTTTGCTTTTGTTTTTTTTTACCTTTTGGAAAACAAAACATTACAAAATCGCATCGCTTCACTTTAGGTACTTTGTTAGCAAAGGGCTGTATGACCCTTTTAATTAAGCTGTGCTGCAAAATATAGACAATGTAGAGACAAATCTCACAGTTTACAATTTTCTTATTTAAAATGATTGCCCCTGGCTGATATGAACAACCTTTCTTTCATAGAAAAATAAAATTGTGACTATCTCCACATAGTTTCTTTACTGTCCAGTCTCTGTCTTTGTAGCATTCGATATTGATCATGTTTTCAAATGTCACTTGTAGAAATTAGGCTTTTTACAGAAAACAGAAACAAATTAAAGAAGCAAACCCTGTTTGTTCTGAAATGGTCAAATGACGAACCTTATGGAATAAATAGGAGTTCATACTTCACACTCTTTGTAAGGCAGTTGCTGACATTTGCACTGCCCATAGCCATTGATGATGACGAGAGCCCCTTCTTCATGGCTGGGCTCGTACTCATTATAGGGTACCTGTGTGGCGAGGTCTGCCATCGGCTGTCGCTGCTGGGTCCTCATCTGTCTGCGGTTCTGAATAGCAGAACAGTGGCGTATCCTCCGCAGGGTGGGGGGGCAGCACTTTCGTGAGATATACACAACAAAAATTATGAAAAAGAAAGAAAAGAGAAGGGCCATAGTTCCAATGATGACCCTATGAGTCATGACAGTGTTGTCCATAGCTAAGAAATCATCTGTTACAGCTGCCTCTTCCAGCATAGCAGTAGTTGCTTCAGCAGTGCTTGGTGTTTGTGTTGTGGTTGTGGTGGTTGTGAGTGTGGTAAAGCTCCCAAAATCCTCTGCATAGTCCTGTGTGGGAGTTGGCTGCATAATTCCAAACAAGGAGCTTGTGATCTCAGCAGCCGTAGTAGTGTCTGTGGTTGTACTGATGGTCTGAATGACTGGTGCTGAAAAATTCTGGCAAAGCTGGAATCCATAGACGGCGTCAAGTATTTCCTCCCCTTGGGCATATTCGGGACTATGGCAGACAATGGAATGTTCCCACCTTCCCTTGAAGGCGCTCAACCATGTGGCCAAAGAGCAAATCCTTTTGGTACATTCCCAAAGGTTGCTGGACAGTCCAATTGTACTCAGAGACTGCCACATATCCAAGACTTGGGGCTCCAAGCTGCTTAGTTTGTTGTTATCCAGTAGCAAAATTTTTAAATTTGGCAGCGTTTGAAACACGTCAGGTGTCAGGACACGGATTTCATTTCCTGTGAGGTCCAGCTTCTCTAAAGTGCTCCAAGTCCACTCCATGCCACATGTGACATTGTTGATCTTATTCCACTGGAGATAGAGAAACTGGAGGGCAACAAGACGAGGGAAATGGGCCAAGTTAATCTTGGTCAGCTGATTGTGCTCCAAGTGGAGCTCTTTGAGTTTAATGAGCCCAGCAAATCCATTCCGGGCAAGGCTCCGTAGACGGTTGCTGCTCAGGCCCAGATATTCCAGGTTGCGGCAGTCCCAAAACGCTCGTACAGGTGTAGTGCGAAGTAAATTTGAGCGGAGGTGAAGTATCTGGAGCTTCCTAAGTCCATGAAACAGTTCTGGCTCCAATGACGTCATCTGATTGAATGAAAGGTCCAGGATCTGAAGGTTGATGAGGTGGATGAAGGTTGTGTTGGGCAACTTGGTGATACGATTGGAGCTCAGGTTGAGGTCTTTTAGTTTATAGAGCCCTTGAAAGGCATCCTCTTGTACTGTGGTGATCTGGTTGTGGTCTAGATGTAGCCAGGTGAGCTGGCTGAAACCATAGAACTGATCAGGGGAGAGCTCAGTGATGCTGTTGTGGCGTAGCGACAACCCCAGGGCGCCCTTGTCCACACCATCTGGTGGTGCCTTAAGCTCCTGGGTGTCGCAGTAGAACTGCAGGTCCTCACAGCGGCATTTTTGAGGGCAGGTTGTGCATGATGCAGGAGACAGCAGACACGCTAGGAGCATACTGATCACACTCACAGCCACTGGTGCAGGTCCCACCAATGGCCACCTTGAATGGAAACCTGGGTCGGTTCAAAGAAAAGAAAATGAACTTTGGGGCGGGAAAGCTAATCTCTGCAGAGCACCTATTATTAATTCAGATGAGAAATGGTGCCAATTTTCTCCATCGTTTCTTTCCGGACATTTTACATTTGCAACTTTACTAAATGCACACGAGCATGTCGCCCTCAATCATAGCTTTAAAAAGGACATAATATGATGAGGAATATAGTTATCAATTACACGTGACCTGCTGTTGGTTTTCTTGCTTCTAAAATTAGGCTATCCTGCTTTTTTTTTTTTTTTTTTATTCTATTTTTTTTTTGTGCTGTAATAATTAAATGCAAATTTACTGTTAGGAATACAAAATAAAAAGCTTTCCCCAGATTTCTACAGAAATATTTGAGAACAACTAATTTTATTTTCTAAGATGCATCTTCCTAACTTATGTCAGTGAAGAGCAGAACATTGGAGGTTGGTGGGGTGGTATTGCAGTACATGAATGAAGCAGAAGAGCTTTTAGTTCTCAACCTCTTGCGCTTTACTTGTATTTCCTATTCATGACCAGAGCTGCCATACAAAAGACTAACTTACCCATTCTTTTGTGTACATCGGAGGCTGCATTCAACTGTCCTTTTCCAAAGACTCTTGGAGCAACGGGATGGAAGAAAAATCCAAAGGGAAAAAGCCCTTTTGAGTAAACACAAAAGGAATCAGCTTCTTTTGAAATAAAGCAATTCTGAACCCACCCGATTGAAACAAAATGTAAAATTCCATGTCCTAAGATATTTATTCCTTGTGTTTTTGCCAGAGTCCCCTAAAATCCAAGCACAAAGAAGAAATAAATCTTTTCTCCTTCAACCCACAAATCCTTGATAGAAATGTATACAATATATTTATCAAGTTGATCAGTTAGATCCAGAGTGACTCCAGTCAGCAGCTCCCTCTTCTTCTTTTTCTTTTACCCTTTTGATTTCCTTCCACTGCAGTGATGATGTCTGTGACGTTTTAATTGAAAATCAAGTGTTTTTCTTTCATGGCTCTGGTCGTCCAAGCCTAACTTGTTGATGGCAGGCAGAGATCTTGCGTCTGACGCCGGCTCGGTCTCGGCAAAGCCTCTGCAGAGCTGTGAGCGGAGCCCTCATCCGCTAGCTGAGACGCAGAGAGAGGAAAAAAAAGCAGAGCGGGGAGTCGGGGATGTTATTCTGTGCTTTTTGTTGCAGCCACTCTCTGCTGCAGAGTGGTGGCAGCCTGGCGTCGATCATCACCGCTGTTTCTCTCTCTCCCGCGTTTTCTCTCTCCCACACACGAACAGCCTCTCACTCTGCTGCTCAGTCACTTGCTCCCTGCCTCATACACAGTTCTTGTGCACCTTAGTCTTCCTCCACCTCCCTCTTGCTTCCCCTTTCCCTCCCACTAGCTCGTCACCATCAGAATATTGATACCTTGAACGTGTTGCCGCAGCTTGCTGTTGAAATTAACCACAGCTGTAAATCTCAGCCTCTCCACGCTGTTGTTCTACTAGCAGCGAATATGTAGGAGAGTAACCCATGTGTGGTCAAAGTTTTGGCTGAAAGAGCATGACTGACAATGTACTGCATTGCTTCATATATAATACATGCCCTTTTATTGTAGTCGTCATTTTCATATCTTGCCCTGTCCTTTTCTTCCACTCCTGCTATGTAATGCATGTACAGCTGCTGAGTGGAGCAACTAAAACTTGCTTTCTAAAGGTTACAGAAAAGGCTGAATGTTCTGTTGTTATGCACAGTCTGGGCCCAAGTCACAGAAAAACAATACATAGGACTTTTCATATAAATTTGACATTAGCATTGTAGTCTAAATGTGAATTTTCTTTGTAAGAACCTTTTCCAGTAAAGAGGGCACTTTTCTGGGACCATTATTTCAGTAGTTTTGTCTCCACTTTAGGAACCAGGACCAAATGAGATTAGAAGGGTAGAAATTTACCCCAGAAACCAATCCAAGTGAGGAGGTTGTACTTCTTGGACTGACCCAGAGAAAAGGGCTACAACTTTTTCCTGGATAATAGTTTCTAGCTTTTACCTTACATTTATCCCTTGAGTTCATATTTTCGGTCAATGTTTGTATTATACAACAGGAGAAACTGGCATTTTTTTTTTTGCCATTTAAACCAAGTCTCTAATGTTGAATATTGATGTTTTACAGGGCTAGAATTGAAATGTGCTAATACAGTTATCTAATCTTAATGGAAATATTCATGAAATAAATGAAGCATGGACATTTGCTTTGAGCTGAAGGAACAAAGAGTAAACACTGTTAAACAGCATTAGCCATGTCTAGGGATTTACATCAGTAATGTTAGGAATAAAGACAGTATAAGCTGTGTTTTCTGACATACATTTCAGATTTGACAACTTGAGCAGTTGTTCATTTAGTGCAACTTTTTCAGGTTATTAAAAAAATCAGAGAATGTCCTTTTTTTTTTTTTTAGAGAAATTTTATTTCTGTTGTTGTGTATAGCCACTGTAAATGGTCACAGAATCATGTCGTTGTTTCGCATCTCTCTCACGTACTTGCATATTACTTTTCCATAGCAGCCACGCTCTTGCAGCTGGACTGGCCCTCCCAGCAGCAGTGAATGTAATTTACATTTACAACTTACACAAGAACAAACGGTAGAATTAAAAAGCAAACGTTTTATTAAAAATGTTGCAGGATTTATTTTTATTCAATCATTGTGTTGTTTAATTTGCTCCATTAGTTCTCATATCTTGAAACTAAATGCCAATCTGGCTGTGACTTTCTGAGTCACTTGCCTACATTTCCCAATAATGTAGGTTCCCTTGCTGGGTGTAAGTTGAGTGTGTGAGGAAAAGTGTAGACGTTTCAGGGTTATTCATCTGTTTTTGATGTTGGAGATGAGTTGTACAAGGGGAAATGATGTTAAAATCCCATAAGACTTAAGATGTTGTTTAATAAAACTAAGGTTGTCTAGGTCGAATCATGTGACATGTTTTTGTTGTAGAGAATATGACTAGCTGGAGTGTTATAAAAGATGTGGAGAAGAAACTGCTGCTATAATAAGTACCTGAAGATCTCTGGACCCTCTGGCAGAGATATGAAATATAGGCTAGGCATGGATGGAACAGGATTGAAATGGTAGGTGTAAAGCAGGCTAAACCTCTTTGCAGCACTGCATCCACAGAACACAAAATCATGGAGGATTTGTGCTCTTGGCTCCCTCTGGTTCCCAACTATCTGCATAAACCCCCACCCAATAGGCAGAGGGCAGCGGGGAGAGAGAGGAGGTCAGTCCCACCACTATCCATGGTGTTAGTTGCACGTGATTTCAGCAATATAAGGGGGATAAAATGCCTAGAGCTTCATGAGTTGTTTGCCTTTTCCTCTGCAGGCTTTTTTTTTTTTTTTATAATGTTTTCAGAATGGGTGCATCTCATGCTCAGCTCCTCAGTCTCCCTCCATCTCTCCACGTTTCTTGAAAGTTTTACATTTTGAGGTTATGCTTGAGTGAGTTGTAGAATGTGACTGAGCATTTCTTTGCTGTCAGTGGGGAGTTGTGGTTAGGACCGACTGCTGTGCAGCACTTTGTGGTGTGACTACTGCCTATAATGTTTAAATGTTACTGTACATAATTTACACAGCTAACCAGCTGCACTTAATTGTTACTTTTTATTCAACATACATGCCCTTTTCACAGTCTGAAGAGCTGCACATGCAGGGCAAACTGGGGATGGTTTTAGAGTATTTGCAGTGTTTTTTTTTTTTCAATCAAAAGCTTTCTATGTGTGATCAAACAATAACCATCTTCATACAAGTTTAGATGCATCTAAATTCATGATTTTTCCTTGTTCTAGTTGTGATTTTCTTTCTTTTTTTGAAGTACTTTTCCCATCTCAAAAAATAAGATGTGAAAACCCAGGGCTCAACCTGTAATGTTTCGCAGGAAGAGCACATTATTTTCAAAATGTTGCCATGATTGCAATGCTGCAAGGCTTTCCAAAATGTTGTATTATGCCTCAGCTTAGAAATGGTGACTCTCAATCCACATCTTTCCATGTCTTTTTAAACCATGCACAGCTTCTCTTTAATTGGATGCAAGGTCCGGTCCGAAAGGGGCCACTTTGGTGTCACTCCATAACAATTTGCTGCAGCAATCTCAGTAACTGTGAAGCAAGTAACATTTACATAGCAATTACAAGAAGGAGCAAGCCTGAACCGTGGAATGTGAACATGTAATCACATTACACTGCAACAGTCACAATCTGGCTGATTGCATTAATACACAAATAAATAATTACAGCAGGTGGCTGCAGGTTAAATGAAAGAAGAAATATTTCCTTGGCTGATTGCTGCCACTGTTTTCCTTCATATTCAACTGAAATCTTTTACTAAAAAGCTTGCTCTCAGTGTGGAGATCTGGCATTTTCCTAACAGTTTATTGGCTAATGTGATGGTATTTGCTGCAGGGGGACATAATTCACCAGCTGATTTATGCAGAGTATGTTACAAGTAAAGAATATGTCACATCTTTTATGTGACATATTCACATAAAGGATGTGAATATGTCTTCCCTGCTTCTATTGACTTTTGTCGAAAGAAAGTTACAAAAGTCAGTAGAAGCAGGGATTTCTTCTTCCAAAATTATTTATTATTTATCTAGTGTGTCCTATAAAAGAAACTCTTCTTGTTCATTTTTGTTGACCTGTGTCTCTGAACACGATGTGCAAGATTAATCACAATACATCAGTTTAATTAAATCCTTGAGTGTTTTAACATCTGTCTAGTACAGGTCCTTTACAAAATGGATCCATGGTTAACACTGCATTCTAATGCTCAGCATTTTCTTCTTTTATGTTTCAGGCAGGAAGAAAAGACAAGAGCGATGCTCTGAACACAGCCATCGACAGGATGACAAAGAAGACCAGAGATCTTCGCCGACAGGTATGTTGTTGGAAGCTTTTGTCTCTTCAGCTCTCGTAAAACCTTTTGTTTTTGTGCTCAATGAACTGTTCAGATCAAAAGAAATTTTTGTCAAATATCTTAGGTTTAGTTTTTAAATATTTAAAAAAAATAAAATGTATAAAAGTAATATTAAATAAAAGTTTGTTCAAACATTTTTTTTTTTTTTTTGGTCACAAGACGTTTTCTGTGTAACTAGGATATTAAAATTCATGTAGAAATATGCAAGTGGCATTGTATGTAATGGCTTTGTTGTGTTTTCTGTTGATTTCCAGCTGCGTAAAGCCGTGATGGACCACGTCTCTGACTCTTTCCTGGAGACTAACGTTCCCCTTCTCGTCCTGATTGAAGCTGCCAAGAATGGCAACGAGAAGGAAGTAAAGGAATATGCTCAGGTGTTTCGTGAGCACGCCAACAAGTTAATTGAGGTAATTAAAAATATTTACCTTAATATATATTAGATTTTTGTTAACATTTTTGATTTATAACAGTATTGATGAATCCACTTGCAAATGTGATATTGCATAATGGAAACAATAGTTTTTCTTTACTGGGTCGAGATGTTGTCACTGCAAAGGGCACATTCTGTTCTCGCTATACTGTACAGATTACATAATGATCAAAGATTAATCAGCTGTAATCTGTATATCTGCTGTACTCCTCTCCAAAGTTAACAAAAATCAGTGATGTGAAATATTGTAAAGATTAATTTTTTTTATAGAAATCTCTGAATGCTCACTGGTAGCACATGCAACCATAGCTTACAGGGGTGGTAAAATGGATTTATCAGTTTATATC
This sequence comes from Girardinus metallicus, assembly GCA_903067095.1. Taxonomy (NCBI): domain Eukaryota; kingdom Metazoa; phylum Chordata; class Actinopteri; order Cyprinodontiformes; family Poeciliidae; genus Girardinus; species Girardinus metallicus. The sequence continues at coordinate 22,486 of CAEGAE010087312.1, read as the reverse complement.
TGTCAGTAAACGCTAATTACTGATAATTACCTTTAATGTGAGTGCTGTTGTTGCAGCTGATGTAAAACAGATCAGAGTTGCCAGGGGATCCTGATGTCGATCATTACTCTTTTCATCAGACCTAGAACGTCAAGACATTGGATAAATATCTATTAATTTATACCTCTGCTCATGGGTCACAGGCAGCACATGCAAACTTGCAATTAACTGCTTCTGCGTAGCAAATTTAAACATGTTATTCCAGTTGAAACACAGCTTATGCACTGGCTATCATTTACATTAATGTCCATCTTTAGAAAGGTTGCACAGAGATACGGCTTGGCTGCAACAGCTGTCATTCCCTGAAAAGTCGTTAATGCATTTTTTCTGATCTCATTTTGACATGTTTTTTTAATACTTCTGTTGGAGAAAGAGTTGCTAACTTTTAAGTAACTCATCCCCTTGAATGACTGGATGTAAGTACTGGCTAAATCACTAAATTCAGTCAAGGCAAGGCAGTGTTCTCTTTCGCCAGGGGAACCCGCTGAAGCATTGGAGGGAAAACGGGACCGCACTGGGGTGTAAACCCTTAAGTAGCTCCTAAAGGCCTGAGTGTCATGAGCTTGACATTGGAGAACTTTTTAATGCTTGTTCTACTTCTCTAGGCTCATTGAAACAGACTGAACAATCAGTGTGTAGATTTACTGCTGTGATGCTGTATAAACAAAGTTAACTTTTTTTTTTTTAATTTTGGTGAAAATAGATGCTATTCAGTCCTTTTTTTTCAGTTAAATGGGCTTTGGCATTTCTATATAGTATGCATCAAAATATTCAAGGTCTGAACAATAAATCCAAGGAGTAGGTTCAAAAATCCTACCAAACAATTGGGCTCCCTTGTAATCGCAACAGCTTTATCTTTCACATTACGTTACAGTCTGTTGTATTAATGTTGCTTCTAAAGTTGAATGTAATGGATATTTTCAATTTTCACAAGACCAATCCAAAAACGAAACACAATAATACTTATCCAGTTTTTATAGATCTTTCTACAAACTGGATCATTTGCATGATAATTAGCATGACTTAGTCTGTGAACAATATTGTTTCTGCTCAGGAGTTGATGTATTCAGTTTATCCATGCATATACCCAAACCGCTTTTTTTTCAATGTTTTGAGGTTAATCTTCATGTTCAGTTTCTGTTTAGCTAACATTTTGGATATTTTTAGTAAGTTATAATGGTGTTTAGCACAAACTAATTTGTGGCCAAACCAAAAGTCATAAACTTGTTTTCATCTGACTACCTTTTGAGTACATGTGTTTTGATATCTCTTCTTTGGAGGTGAAAGATGAATAACATTCTTCAGTTTATGAGAATTTGTAATCCAGATTTATTAGTTTATTCAATTCCCTCAAAAGTTTACCTGCTGCCAAAAGAAGTCATTGAAAGCTGCTAACATTAGTTTTGTTTTCTTTGATTCACAAATTGTGTCTTCCAACGTGGTTGTTTCTTAACAGCTGGGCAATGTTCTTATCCATGCGACACCTCATTGAAACAAATACCCAGTGCTCAAACTATTTCAACAAAAACCTTTGCGTAACTGAAGTTGCTGAGAAATTAGTGTTACCTTGAAATAGTTGGAAGTTGCAGTCAATCCTCTGGTCAGCAAGGTTTATTACAATTAACCTGACCTGGAGTTTTCTTAATTATTTTTATCTTTATGGTAGTGTGCTTGGTTCTTCATCATCCAGTGGAAAAATATGTAATAAATAATTGCATATTATTTCTGTTTATTTCTTGGACTACCGTAACCAGACTAACCAGAACTGGGGTCTGTTTGTATGAATAGTGCAACTGCAGGCTGCCCAAGGGAAAGTGGCTTGTTAGTTCACACATTGTACAGCTACATTATGAGTGACCCATATTCAGAGAATGAAGGAAAAAAGAAATAGATTCATTTTTCTACGCCCCAAGATTTCTGGATCTCTGGCAAGCCATCATAACAAAGCAATTAAGTTACATAGTAAAGGTTAGTTTCAACTGAACCTTTTTGCATATATTTATTTGCTTGTATCCAATGAGTGCAAGAGCAAAAAAGGTAAAAACATAGAAGGATCTAAAGTGTTGCCATGGTCCAGAACTTGAATAGGATGGCATTTGTCCCAGTGGAAAATGCTTTACTCTACAAACCCGTTAATAAATTATTGAATTTCTGCTTTTTGATAAGAAAATGTTCACCCAGTCCTTATTTGTATGTAAGGACTGGTGAAAGGACTAAGCATTTTGAGTCTGATATATTCAGAAAGGGGAATTTTAAATCTGAAAAAGGATCGTAGCTTTTCATCCAACACTGAGAAAACTGGCTCCACTTCTACAAGCTAAAAGAAGTATTCACACATTTTGTGAGTACTTTTTTATTCACAAAATATGAATACCTATATCTCCTTTGGGTTTGTACATTGAAATCTTTTAGTAGTTCACAAGTTAGGAGGCATGCAAGCTGTATCATAAGATGCAATTGGAGCCTATTGAGCCTGTACAGTTGTGGTTAAGATTCATTAATGGCAAAGCATTTTGCTTATAATGTAGTTATGTTTTTTTTTATTTTTTATTTAACTTCTGGTGAAATAATTTCTACTTGTACCTGTACACTTGGTTAGTTAAAATACAGTTGGAAAAAAATCTTACAAAGCTTTCAGGAACCAGAAATACTCCATGGCTTTATAGACATGTCGCTGTAACTTGAATAAATAAAAATGATTTGCATATGATAATGAAGTGCATTCACTCAGTAATCACTTCTAACAACATTTAAAATGGTTTGTTGCAACATTGCAGGTAGAGCTGTGCTGGATAACCTGACAGATGAATTGGCCTGTCTGGGTGCTTTTCCAGCAGCTCCGTTGGTAAAAGTTTATCAAAGGATAAATACACGGGTCAGACAGAATAAAGAATAAATACATGTCTCTTACGGTGCCGTTTGTTTCCCTTTTCTAACTGATCTTTCACCTCTAGTTGAGGATAGAGGGTTCACGCTGTGGTCTCTGCATGTCTTTCAATGTAGAGTACGTTGCTATCAATGTTTCAGTACTTCACCAATGCAGCTGAATAAGCACTTCACATCAGAAAGATTGCTCAAGACATTTAAGGTGAGGAAGCATTTTGAGAAAGCAGAAGATATTTCACCATCTAATTCAGTTTACCACTTCTCTAGCCAGAGAAGTGGTAAATCACACGATTTTATCTTCCACAAAATTACTAATTCTTTATGGTAATTTGATTACTAAGTAACTACCTGTCACAATACTGTTCATCCTTTTAGGTACACAGTTTTTTTTAATGCAGTTTTAGATTTGCATCACTTCTTAAAGTTGTATCTAATCAAAAGGTTTTTGATTAAGAAGTTATTCTTCTTTTCCTCTCACAAACCTGATTGTTTTTTTGGTTCTCTATATTGTGTGACCCTGATGAGAGCAAGGAAATTGACTGAAAATAATTCCAGCTTTGGTGCAGTCATGATTTTTGTTTTGTTTTTTTGCATTTGAAAGTGATTATGTTTCAGCACATTTTCTGTCCATTGGATAATCCCATTTTGGCACAGTTCCTCCTATCCCAGGCATTCTGTTTCAGCATTGTTGCCAGTACACCCCAACCAACAAATAGGAATCTTAAACTCCCTGACCTAAATTCAAATAAATATGCATAGATATGTAGTTCTCCTTCAGAGGACGCTAGTTTTTATTAGATATAATTGAGAGGAAGCTTCATTTGTGGGTCCTGAATGGGAATATTTCCTCTGAATGTGGAAATGTTAACAGGTAGAGATGAGGTTTGTTCAGCTTTGCTCTGCAGTTCTTATGCTGCTGAATTCTTTTCAAAGTGTGGACTGTTTGCCTCTCCAGGAGGGTGATGGCAATCTGGCTGCCTGTTTATTTAGTCACTCAGAATAACTATATCCTTGAGTAATCAGCTACCACTTTGATTTGCATTAAGTGAAATGTACTACTGTTTTTTGGGGGAAAAAAATAGCGGCCTTATCTAGCCAATCAACAATGTGGCTTTTGTCGTTCTACTTTTCCAGTTACCCTCTCTGTCATCAGACTGTATCGTTTTAGCTGCTTTATGAATTAATCTGCAACATTGAGCTTGTATTCCTCAGGGATTAGTTGCTTGGCAGAGCCGTTCTACTTCTGATCAATAAGAATAAAGCGAGCTAACATATAAATTTTTAGTTTAATTATGTATCTGTGTTCCCTTTCCCCCTCCTTTATAACTTTCTATGCCAGTGGCTGTTTTCTGCTTAAAAATAGATTTATATGTGCTCTCTATTTAGGTGGCCAACCTGGCATGCTCCATTTCCAACAATGAAGAGGGAGTGAAGCTGGTCCGCATGGCAGCCTCTCAACTGGAAGCTCTGTGCCCACAGGTAACGAGGTGTTTTGTAGTTATCATTTATCCAGTGCAGTGATTGTGCTCATCTCTTACAGCTTACACCATTTGTCTTGGTGTACTTGCATTGCTTGTGTCAAATGGATTTTTTTGAGGGCAATATAAATATCAAATTTTCCATTTCTGTGTTCAGTTTGATGGAAATGATGCCTACATTGGTTGTTATCAGTGTTAAGTATGAAGTTTTCACAGTAACAGTAACATAACATTGCTTAAAAATAAGCGTTTTTGTATAAACATTTAATAAAATTTCTTAATGTTAGATATTTTAATTAAACTTAAATAATACATATTCAGTTTGCTACATTATCAAACTATAATTGTGTTGCAGTGTTTTTGTTTTTATAGACTTGAGCGGAAATGTAGAACTACCATTTGCTCTGTAGTAGCTCAAGTGATTTTAGCACAAACTTATTGCTCATTGTAAAATACAAGGTTAACAAGCTGTCAGTTGGTTAGTTGAGCTATCTGCTGTTGGCTGTCTTTATAGACATACCACCCATAGCTTGTCAGGTTTAGCTTTAAAATATTACCTTTTTAAGAGTAATATGTGCATCTACTTAAGTTTTCACCCCATGACTGTCTACTTGAGCAGCTGACAGAGTAGCAACACTTGAGGGAGGGGCAGCCCTTCATTACTTTACTCTTCATAGAGCTAAAGAAAACGCATCACTCTGTTCCTTTCTCTAGTATTTCACTAAAAGTAATTTATATCTATGAACAGAATCACTGGGCCACTTCTGGAGTCTGATTGTTTTTATGCCATAAGATTCTCATTCCTTCGATTAGCTTCTGTCCTTCAAAAACACTTGAATGTGTAAATTGTAAATTTAACATTATGTTAAAATTAAAAAAAGGGCCTATGTTTAAAAACTCATAGAATACATAAACACATTACAGTAGACAACACAAGCTATTTTTCCAGCAACGTGGCTTTTTGTTTTTTCACCTTGCCATGCTAATCACTGTTCCATTATTAATGCATATGAGACGTTTAACCTGTGTTCAGTCTGGTACCACTGGACTTTTTGAGCTTAAATCCACAGACGTACCATCCCATCTTTCAAAACCTGCTGCTCATAGTTCAGTTCCCCTCTGTCCTTGAAACCCCTCATCACTCTGAGGGATGAATTTGCCTCTTGATAGAATCTGAACATTGAGGGGGGGAGGGCTTTGAGCAATCAGCGTATGCTAATGTTGTGGCTGAGGGCTATAGTGTAATTGGGCTTTAATGGTTGTAATTTGGCGATTACAGGTGATTAATGCAGCACTAGCCCTTGCTGCCAAGCCCAACAGTAAGGTGGCCCAAGACAATATGGACGTGTTCAAGGATCAGTGGGAAAAGCAGGTTCGTGTCCTCACAGACGCTGTTGATGACATAACATCGATTGACGACTTCCTGTCCGTGTCTGGTAAGTGATAATTACACTCATATTGATACAAAAGGGAAACATGCAGTTCTGAATGGTATATATTTTTTTTATTACTAGAATATGTGTATATTCTACTACAATAAAATGTACACCTCAGTTTGCATCAAAATTGGACAAAATGAAGAATGCATCAGAAGATGTGTAAATATTTTTGTTTTCTCTGGAAGATGTGAGCCAGGTCTTATTGGGCTGAACCTGAAGCATCATTAGAACTAGATCTAACATCGACATCCTGCGCCGTCAGGGTACACAAATGGTTTGTCAGGCATGCCCTGTGAGCGTTCTCATTAAGCATTAAGTAGAGTGATTTCACTCACCTCCACCCAAGGACAGGCAGCAATTTACACAGTGGACATTTTACATCTTACAGGCGTCCCATTGATAAGCAGTCAAAGAATTAGTCTTGTGCCCTTTTCAATAAGCTTCATTATGCCGTTGTAAACTCAGAATTTATCCAACTCACAATAAAATGTTTCATTTCTACCTTCTCATCTCATCAATGCATGTTTTTGAATCATCTCTGTGCAGAGTAGTAACATTGGAAATAAAACATATTCTCATATCTGAATGTTCTCAGAGAACCACATCCTGGAGGACGTCAACAAGTGCGTCATTGCCCTTCAAGAGAAGGATGTTGATGGTTTGGATCGCACAGCTGGGGCTATCCGAGGCCGGGCTGCCAGGGTTGTCCATGTTGTCACTTCTGAAATGGACAACTATGAACCCGGAGTCTACACAGAGAAGGTTCTGGAGGCTACCAAGCTCCTCACTGACTCAGGTATCACAGTAAAATAAAAAAAATATGTTGATGTCTTAAAGAAAGGTAACAGACTAGAATTTTAGCTATTCTTGCCTTTTATTTCTTTCTTTTTAATAATTCCTTTAATAACTTAATGAATACAAAAAATATTAAATCTTAACAGATCTGTAGTTTATTTTCTGCTTAAATTTTGAAGAAATTTCCCTCCTAAATTAGATGAGGTTAAGTGATGGAAAAGGTAAAATATTTTATTTTTTTTTTTTCCCCACTTGCTATCTTTCTGATGCTTTTCAGCTGTGATGTAGAGCTTCATCGGACTATCTTTCACTTAATTTCAGTGTATTGCAAGATTAAATACTATCTAGAACTGACTTTCAAACAAAAATTTTCTTATGTGGAAAGTGTATTTATTTTTTTTCCCAGTCATCCCACTGCTCAGTCTTCCCACATTGGGCAATTCATCCTGTGACTCACCATCTGTACAGCAGTTGCTATTCAGTTGTCAGAAAGAATTGAATAACTTAGCACAAGTTGGATCATAGAAGTCATTTTGTCCAAATAATGTGGTATATCATTAGTCAGCCAGCATGTATCTGTTAGCTTCCATCACTAGCAAGCTAATGTGACAGAAAGATTTTTCGGTTGTCAGATTTGGAAATGGCTCGTCCCCCTTGAGGGTGGGCCCATTAACAGTCATAAAATGCAGACAGATTTTCTTCTGAGGACTTCAAATAAGCCGAAGCAAGGTGTTGAGCTTTTTATTCTCATTACACTCGAGCCTTGTGTTCAAGTTGCATATATATTGAGGTTACTTTTCATGATTTTTAAAATGCTTCCACAGTGCCGGGTGTTGTTCTTCCCTCTTTATAGAGATTAATTCATCCAATAACAATTGCAGTTGAATAGATGTTTGTGTTAAATTTAAATGAGAACATGATTTAATTACCACATTTCACTTCATAACTATTTCCAGTCGACAGGCAGAAAGCTAAAGATGGATTACATGAGCACATTACTAAAGAGAAAAAATAGTTGCAGCAACAAAATTCATCAAGTTGGCATTTTATTTTGAGGCAATTAAATGTTGCTGGCATTGGACTTCTAAGATAATGTAAATTAATAAGATTTTCCTTTAAAGTTAAGAACACTGAAAATTTGATTCTTCTGTATACAGAAGCCTGCAGGCTGTAAGTGATTTGTAAGCTCAAAACAAAATCCTCTTTGTTGACGCTGCTGCGCTCCCCCCCCTCTACATTTGCATCCTGACATCCAAGCTTCTGCCATGAAGAAGCAGCTAAATCCTAAAAACTGAATTTGAAGCGATTCAAATGTACGAAAAAAGGCCCCAAGAGCAGTTTTTAAATTGTCACTGGGGCAAAATGCATGCCCGCTGGGGCAGCTTTGTGAAGTCTTCTGTTGAAAAAAACTCTTAATGCAAGATTAGATCTTTTCCTTTAAGCAGTCTTGTGTATTTTGAATGCAGACTTCTAGGGCAGTAAACTGAAAAATTCAACTCTCTAAATGTAGTTATCAAATCTTCAACTTATTCAGATTTTATGTCGGTTGATATGATCTGAGATAAAATATAATTTAAGAAACACTGCAAATCCCTGCCTAATGTTTTTTGTTTTTTTTGTTCTGTGTTATTTATTTTATTAGACTTCTGGATTATGCAGCATATTCTTTGATTTTTTTATTTATTTTTTTTAACAATTAAGTTATTTTGGTGGAAAACATGTTCATTGATAGTCCATTCTTCTTTCCTCCTTCCCCTCTTTGCCTCAGTCATGCCACGCTTCACAGAACAAGTGGAGTCTGCAGTGGAGGCCTTGAGTGCAGGTTCACAACCTGTAGATGAGAATGAGTTCATTGATGCATCACGTCTGGTTTATGACGGCATCCGCGACATACGGAAGGCTGTTCTTATGATCAGAGTAAGTTATCACAGTTTTGTGTTTTGTTTTTACTTTTTTACATTTTTTTTAACTTTATACTTCTTTCTTTTTCTCTTTCTGCCAATGCAAGGACTTGCTTACATTGTCATGCCTCTTATTCAAAATGTAAAAGTTCCTTATAGAATATGTAGTAAGCACTTTTATTTCTGGCTTCTTTTTCACATTTCTTTTGTAGGTTATTACAGAAAATAATTTAATGTTCCAGATGAAAAATAAAATGATAAATTAAAAAAAGAGGGATCCTAAAACTTGGTCCTTTCTCTGATGTATAGCTCAATTTCATTATTGGCTGTGACGGCAGCTGACAAAGGTTTTGATGTCATCTCATTGCCCTGTACATATTGATTCATCAGTAAATATTACTATCATGCAGTCATCCATTACAGACTTTTTAATCACGCTATAATGTTTCTTCTCTTGTAGTGCTAATGATGATTTAGATGTGACCTTACTTTATTTAAATCGTATTTTATCCAGCTTATAGTTTTACGTATTTTAGTTTTGTCATGACTATCGCTTCCTGTTTTTGAACATTGTTTTTCTCTTCATTACTTCCTAACTCCATTTACGTTTCCTTTTTAGTCTTTCCCTTTGGTATTCTTGAAAGCAGATTATATATTCCTTCTGACAGATCTTTGTCTTGTCAATATGTCCTCCTAAGCAGCCTATTTCAGTGTTTATAGGGCTTTAGGCGCCAACTTAATTGCAGATCAATCAGTATAAATAAACCCCTGTAGTTTATTAACCTTAGAAAGGCAAATTAGAGTTTCTCCTCATTTTGTTGTGTTTGAATAATTTTATATATTTTTTTATCCATATAATAAATGTAATCAATCAGAAGATCTTACATTTTTTTGTCAGGAGTTGACATATAACTTGACCTGTTGCCAATATTTACTGTAAAACACAAGTAAATATTGTGTTTTACTTGTGGAGTTTGTTTTATGCCTTGTGTTATTTTTAGCACTGTAGGAGAAACTTTGTGTGCAGTTTTCAGAAGCCAGAAATGAACTTTTCTCACGAAAGAGGCGACCTAATTGACCGGGCATGCAATCTGGTTTAGCAACAGCCTTTAGATGTGTGTGGGTTAATGGCTTTTGCCCGAACAGAACCATAACTGAGACAGATGGTAGTGGGGAGCCATTGAAGCATTACTTTACTGACTGACAATGAGCAGACTACAAAGGTCTATGCAGCCCTAAAAAGTGAAATGGATAGTTATAGGGGAACTGGTGTAACTACTTAAGACTGCCATGTTTTATATGTTTTAAATGATGACTGTGTGTAATTCAGAACCTTATTATGTATTGAATGATGCAAGTTGTGCAGGTCGGATGCATTTGGCTGTCCTTAACCAGCATCACTTGAATCTTTTGCATTGGCTTCGTTTGTCCACGTGGCGTTTTCTTTGCTGTCATTTAAGCTCTAAAACTGTTTATTGGTTTTCATCAATTATGCTGCTCAGACATGAACAAAAGGCAAATGAAAGCTGGCCTATTATGTATTTGCATTTGCATTATAATGAGCATCTGATTTAAGATGGACATTTTAATTAGCATTCCTTTGCTGTACTGCAGCGCATGGGAACTGCACTCTGTTCCTATCAGCTCCGGCTCCTCTCTTGTCATCCAGATTAAGCTATTAACACTGGCTTTATGGGCTTGGCTAAACACTACATGGAGGATCAGCGGGTGTGTGTGAATGTGCATGTGTGTTAAAACTGACAGAGGGATTACTGGGGAAACGCTTGCTAACTCATAATTTATCCAACTGATTCATTTTGCCATTAACTGCCAGCTTGGGACGGCGTGATGAGACAACTTGAACCTCCATTATCTAAAATCTCCAGTTCCCCAGAGTGAACCAGGATTTCACCAGGACATCGGAAGGCTGAGCTTCAATGTTTCAATATTGCGTAATGCAGTATTTCTAACACCATCTTTCCAGGGTTTTTGCGCAGTGTGTGATTTAGGCATTTTTCAGGTTTGAATAAGCATTGAAAAATAAAATGGGGGTTTGGAATATTTAGTGATTTAGTTATCTCATTCTCCAGGCTTTATCTCTATTTGTTGACCATTCTCTAATTTCCCCTGCTGTTTGTCCCTCTTTTCTCATCATTCATTCATCATTTTACTCCACCAACCATCTAGCTTTTCTCGTTGCAACATTAGTTGACGGACATTCAGGGGCAAAGTTTACATGTAGACTGTAAACTGACATTCAGGGGCAAAGTTTACATGTAAAACAAGCCATATTTAGCTGTACAAGAATGTTTGAAATTCTACAAATCAGCTTAAACTTCTCTAGAGGGTATGCCCACTCCTTTGCACAAACTCAGTCTCTTGTAAGCCCCTCACATGCTTAAATCAAAACAGACAAGCGTGTGGGTAGTTTCTTCTTTTTTTTTTTTGCAATAGATGGGTCTTTAACCTCCAAGTGGTTCACAGACAGTCTGTTGGACATCCCTTGGATATATGAAAGGCAGATGGAACCCACTTCCCACCTACAGTGACATCTGAGAATATGCCTTGTAGACATGAAACTGACTCGAAGTCAGCCAGCTGCTGACAGCTAGATGCAGAGGGCAGCCGTTGTCGTTACCTCATGATTTGTGCGGCGCATCGCAGCCCAAGGTGATTTAACTGGCTATGTCCTAAAATAAAAATCCGTACAGCTCACCGAGGCTTTGAGTACGATGTCACAAGAAGAAAAACAATGTGGGATTCTGTTGAACTGAGTTATTCATATCGACAACGGCACAAAGAGATGCAGCACTGGCCTGATTTCTGGCTTTGTCACAATGCTGCCATTTGAAATCCCTTTCTTAATGACTGTTCTTTACACAGCATCTGGTCTTGCGTGCCTCACAGGTAATTTTTAAGATGAAAAGGAGCATTGCAGTGAAAACGTAGGCTGCTATTAAATGTGATTAGGAGATTTTACAATAGAAGACTAATGTTAAATGTAAATCAACTGGAAAAATATCAATTTCAATGTGCTTTATTAACATAATCCAACAGCAGGTTATTGTTGTGACTCTGTAGTAAAGTACCCGCCACACGTTATCATTTCTAAGCCGCCCACATTCACAGCTTATCAGCGTTGCAGGCCACGGAGGATGGAATGTGTGCCCAGCTGAACAGCATTGTCTGGACTCAGACATGCCTGAGAGTCGCCACTGCTTTGTATCTGAATCTATACCCATATTCCCTCGAGAACAAGACAATCTCTACAATTTCATAAAGGGCTATAAGGTTGTTCAGAGAGTCTTTGCTATTTTTAGATACGAGGGCTCCAAATCCATTACAGTAGGGAGGACTGAGACAGTTGGATAAGCACAAATAGAGGCACAAATGCGATAATGCACCTTATCTGCCCACATCATCTCCCCTCACCCCGTGCCACATCTCCAACAAATACTTTCCCTTGTTCGTCAATGTTATATTTTGCCTTAAGCGTAACCTATTGAGCTCAAATTCCTTTTGAATATTATTTACGAACAAAATGCCGCTCCTGGCTGGTTTTGTATTCATGGCAGGAGACGAGGTGAAAGATCAGGAATGAAGTAGCACAATTCCACAAAAACTCAATTCACGCTTCACAAATCTTTTTCTTTTTTTTCCCCTTCAGATGGCAACGACAGATGGGCCTCAGAAGTGTTTGCTCCAATATGTTTCTTGCCTTCGTCTTACCTTCATTTTCCCACTAAAATGCACAGGCAGCACACTACACTTGATTTACAAATTCATTTGGCGTTTACAGTGTATGTAGTGGGCTATAGGGAAGGAGACATTTATCTGATGCTGCCCAGGCTGGCAGCTCCAAGGCATTTCTCACAGATAATAAACAGGTTTATTATTTGATAGTCCTCACAATGCTGGAATGTGCCAGTGTTATTTTATGTACGTCTCTTAATCACAAACGGCTCTTTCTTACCATGTTCTGCTTTATATCATTAAAGACTCCAGAAGAGCTGGATGACTCTGACTTTGAAACCGAAGATTTCGATTCCCGCAGCAAGACCAGTGTACAGACGGAGGACGACCAGCTCATTGCCGGTCAGAGTGCACGTGTAAGTTCAATCGTTTTCTTCACTTGCCTAAGATGTTTAGGAAGGCCCTTCAAGTATCGCATCTCTTGAAAGTTACCACTTTTTGTCACATTGCAACCACACTTTCAATACATGTTATTTTTATCTAAGAAACACAAAATAGTGTCTAATCTTTTATGGAAGAGGTAAAAAAAAAAAAAAAGATTTTGTATATAGTCTAAATGTGGCATCCCTCTTCAGACCCTTATAGTGCAGTTATAGCTTCTAGTCTTTTGGGGAATGCCTCCACCATGACTTTCTTTTAGCAAATCATGTCAACAGATTATCCTTTCTTAGCTTTTAATTCTGTCAAGGTCAAGGGATATGAATACTTTTGCAGGTCATTATTCTCATGAGGCATTAAAAGTGCAGTGCAGGATGTCTGCATCCTTAAATCTTAAAATCATGTATCTAAAATCAAGGCCTTAAAATGTCTTAAAGTGTAAGTTGGCCTTAAACACATTAATCACAAGACTTAAATTTTGTCGTGGCAGGACTATTTAATCTGTTTATTTTTCTTGCGGGACTTTTCTGTCAAGCCAAACGCTTGAGTCACTTTCAGACATCTTCGTTCTGTGACTCGAGGCAGTTAAGGCTACTACTAACAAGCTGCTAATGGCTAGGTAGCTGTTTTTGCATTTATCATGGGTAAATGTAAATTTATCGCCTGTTGGCTGGACGAATTTTGTCTTCGTCACTGGCTCACTTCTGTTGTTGAACTGTATGATGCTACATATATTTTAAAAAAACCTTGTCATTTCTATATAAAACATGCTTATATATATAAGTGCTAAATTTTATTCATAATGAACTTCAGAAAATCTTTACAATGGGGGAAATCCTACAGTAAATGAATGTTGCTATAGTTTCTAGGGCTGTTGTAAACGAATATTTTAGTAATCGAGTAATCTATCGATTGTTCTTACGATTAATCAAGTAATCGGTTAAAAAACATTATAAAATAAAATATAGGTAAATGTGGCATAATACAGCTGTTACTATCAGATATCAATTATCAGTTCAATTTTTCATATTTGAGCTTCTCTACTAGTTACTTTTTTGTAGTTTACAAAACTAACCTGTAACAATAATAGCTCACTTTCTAAGTTAACCAGAAGAAAAGTTATATAAAAATCTGAAATTATATTGAATTTAATAATAAAGAGGCAGGTTCACAAATACACTTATAAAAACTGTCTATAATCCAGCTTTTACTGTATTCATCTTCAGCCAGTTTAATAGATGAACTCTCACCTTGTGCCAGACCTGTTTCAGAATATGGAAAATGTTGTCTGGAGTGGGGGGCTTGGGGTGTTGGGGGCAGGTGAACGAACGGACGTAAGATGGGGGTAGAAGGGAGGAAATAGACAGGGCACCAATGTAAGAATGGGGGAGGAGCAATACGGGATATTTACGGCACCTTCGTGCTCATCTGTGAGGGGCCGTTTAGGACAAAATCTGTTTTGTCTCTCACACACTACTAAAAATGAATACACACACACAATATTAAAATTGCGCATACACACTACTAAAATACCACACCTGCATACAATTTTTTTTCATAAAAGACTAAGATTGCACTTGTAAACTAATAAAATATATACTCACCTTCTGAATTTGTGAGAGGGACTTGTGTGCGTGTGTGAGAGAGAGAGAAAGTTGTCACGGAAGAGGCGGGGCATAATTTGGAGATCAGATCGCGCATGCGTTGATACCACAGTGACGTTAGCTTCAAGTGGGATACTGGAGCTACACGGTGTAAGTGGCGTTTAGCTCAAAGTTAATCCGATTTATGAACGCTAATTTCGGCCAGCCGTTCTCTCCCGTTCCCTTCTCAAGGGCTCGGAAGTTCACCTAGGTCTGTAACTCCGGCGTTAGCTCCGTTTCCTCCGCAAGTGCCCGAGGTTCACTTATAGCGGCGTTTAGCTCAAGGTTGATCCGATTTATGAACGCTTATATTCTCTACCGCTCCCTCCTCAAGCGCTCGGAGGTTAACTTAGGGCTTATTCTGGTTCTAAGGCCGCTTATTCAGCCGGAGTACGCCCTAAGTGAACCTCCGAGCGCTTGAGGAGGGAGTGGTAGAGAACGGCTGGCCAAAATTAGCGTTCATAAATCGGATTAGCCTTGAGCTAAACGCCGTCTACATCACCTGTTTGTTGAGACCGTAATGATATGAAATGTATTGTGCGGTTCGTCGGTAAAGCTACGCTATAAACACCAATGACTCAGCCTCCCACCGTGTTCAGTCTATCCGCTCATCTGTATAAATATTTCTGCAGCCTCTTCCTGCCGTTCGCTTTCAACCAGCAGCTCCCGAAGGATTAAGGCTTCCAAACTTCAGGCATCGCACCGGCCATTTTAAGGATGTTTATTGGTCCCCCAAAACGATGAAAAGCCGGGCATTATCATCACTCAATACAATCCCATGGGACGAACTTGAAAATTGGACATTATGCCGCTGTCACTTAGCTTTCGTCAACAACTCAGAGGCGGAAGTGAGAGCTATGTGTTACTCAAATAATGTTCCGGGCGGAACACGGTGCGCCAAATAATAATACATAAATTAACGAAGCTTCGAGGCAGGTGCATTTTCCTCGAGGAATTTTAGTAATCGAGGTCCTCGAATCATTCAGCCCTAATAGTTTCCTTATTAAAAGCTACCTTACTGATAGATCGAGGGAACAGAACAGTTAAAACAAAGATAGATTTAAATCTGGTTGAATAATTGACCTACAAGCTTGTCATGTTTCAGTTACTAAGTTCAATAATAGCCTCCAATTTGAATTAATTATGTTTGTAGTTTTACAATACTGAAGAAAAATAAATCACAGATTTTTATAAAACCTGAAAAAGTATTTATATTTTTTTTTAAAAGGTTGGGTGTATGATGATTTGCAACAAACTTTTTATGCTAAGTCTGTCTTAGCAATGATTGCTCCATCAAACACCCTATCCCCATACTTACTGCTAATGGGTGGTACACAGTTGGCTTGGTACCACGGTGGCTAATGTGACCAAAAGATTTGCAAAAACTCCTCTTGTGGAGCTCTGCCACAGATTTGGTTCTCATTTGTCCTTTTGTTGCTGCTCATAAATCTGTGTTTACACTGCCCAACTTGATGGGTACAGTCTCTCAGGGAATCAGATTTTTCTAGGGGTGTATTTTAATAAATATTTAAAAGATATAATTTAAGAATCTAATCTGTAAAGTACCGTGCAAACCTACTGAAGCACTGATCTGATGTTTATGCCTGTGTCCCTTTGTGCCTAGTAATCACGCCTGTACTGCCCTAGATTTGCCAGCATTGCCAAGCTGAATGTGGGTGCTCTACAGTCTACTTTAATTCACTTTAAATTCCACCTCAGTTGTACATTTGGAAGCCAATAACATTAATAATTTAACGAAGAGAGCTATAACTTAATCTTAGAAATCCGTTGGGGCAGAATGATTCATTGGTACCGTTTCACCAGAGATTATCTGACTGTTTTGTTTGGAGGGAACTTTTCATTTTTGCACCGCCTACTTTGCTTTATTCAATCTTACCTGGCTCCAGAGAGACTGAGCCATTTTACCAGCAATAGAATAAAAACGCTTGCGACAATATTAGATTTCCTCCTGTTAAGTGTCTGCCTACCTCAACCTGACAGGATCATTGGCTCAATGTCTGATTAGCTGTTTGGGAACTGCCTTTTATTTGTCTACTCCACCAGAATGTATAGAGGCGTCTGTGAGCTGATTTGCACTAGATGTCGAGGACTGCTAATCAAATAGAATAAGCTGTGTGTTATAGATGTGAATCAAATCCGATCTTTAGCAGAACCCTTTGTCCCATACACCTTTTTGAGCACAAAACACTGCACGTATTAATTGCAAAGCAATGCCAGGTCAAAGTTTTACCTGGTAAACGTCTTCCGATCCCTTTCTGCAGGCCATCATGGCTCAGTTGCCTCAGGAGCAGAAGGCAAAGATTGCAGAGCAGGTGGCTAGCTTCCAGGAGGAGAAGAGCAAGCTGGATGCTGAGGTGTCCAAATGGGATGACAGCGGCAATGACATCATTGTGCTGGCTAAGCAGATGTGCATGATCATGATGGAGATGACAGACTTCACCAGGTGAGATGGAACAATAATAAATGAACTAAAAATGTCACAGCACATTTTAAAAATATCTGATCAAATTGTCATTTTTTTTGTGTGTGTCATTTTCCATTTTAAATCCAAACATTTTGTCATATGAAGTCACTCACATTAATACTTCTATAGTTTCTTTCCTATTCAGTCAACATGTCATCGTCTCAAAGACAGATATCACAAGCTTAAGTTCAGACTGTGTCAAATACAGTCCCTCAGTAAGCCTACGTTTGTTCACCAACATTTGTTCATATTTGAACAATGCTTCATATGGAGTTTAACTCTGCTGTTCGTGCTGCACAGCTCTCCATTTTACTTAAGCAGTGGGGTAGCGAGGATTTCTTCTTTATTATTTTTCCATCCTCTATTAATCTTAATATGCAGAACCATAAGCAGAGCATCCAATCTGGCTGCCCCCTGTTACATAAATAAGCTGCAATGTGTGTGCAGTGGGAAGAAAAATGAAATGGACAATCTTCCTCCGAAGAGCTGCTGAAGGCCAAATTCACACTGATGTGTTGACATATATATATATATATATATATATTGTTTGTTTGTTTGTTTGTTTTTTGTTTTCTCTATGGTACGTTGAGTGGTTTGTTGCCCATAATTACTAATTCGAAATGTAAATATGGGATAAGTACTTGGGTTTCAGTTTTAGGATTAACATGTATTTTTAATCTAAAGTTTTATAGTCAGCCCTTTGTAGGTATTAATTGTGTAAGTGTTGATACCTCCAGGCATCATTAAAGATGAGTATTCCCTCATCTTATTGCTCTACCAGTTCGTTTCTTGTCTTTAGTGACTTCTTGGGGCTTTCTGCCTTCATTTTTGTCCACCTCACAACACTGTCGCCCTATTCTCAACACTAGCTGAGAATAGGTGCCTTAGCCACTGCTGAGTATTTTCCTTCTATCTGTTTTTGTATATATACGTTTTGGGTCGCTGTCTATCTGTAGTGCAAAGAGCCCACCAGCCAGCTGTGCTGAATTTGAGCTGGCAGTGTCGCCGTGCGCTACAAGATTCACCCAGCTGCTTCTGTCACATTGTCAGCACACACTAGCTACCAGTTGTCATTGGGACTCAAACATGCCCTTGTCACAACTTTTTTTTATTTTTTATGTGATTTGCAGATAGTTATTTTGCCTCTGTTTCACTTCTATTATTTTTGTAGAGAGACATCTTTGTTTTGTAATACATGCTGCATCAGAGTTCATATTCAAACAGTTGGATATTCATTATGCAGTTGACTGGTTTTATGCATCTGTTCTAAAAGGCCTTGTTGATTTCGTTTAGCAGGGTATTACAGTGAGTGTATAACAGTGAAGAAATTTCTCACATTTTGTTTTGTTACAACCACAAACCTAAGTGTATTTTTTGAGGATGTTATGTGAAAGAGAAGACGTTTTCACAACAGGAGACCAAAATGCACTACTTTGTCTAGCTAACATTCTCTTTGCCCTCTACATGGCTTTAGGCCACTTTAGATAATACTTTTTTTATGTTTTCTGTTCGTAAGAGCTTTCTTCTTGCAGCTTGTTTTTAAAGAGTAGATTAGTTGAATGCAGGCTACTAGTTATGTTGATCTGTTAGTCTGTTACCATTGCTCTCTTGACAGCTTCTCTCATCCCTCTTCCAGCTTGTCAGTTTGTCTGTTTAGTAAGCTTTGGAGTTTTTCCATGATTTTTCTATTTTTGGATGGTTTGAACTCGGCTTCAATAGTCGCAGGTTTAGGTTTTACAACCTAAACCTAAATTCCTCCACAATTACTCCCTTCTATATGTTGTATCCTTCAATTTTAAAGATGCTATTTGCGCACTAATTTTCTTTCACAGAACAGCTTGGGTTAGAATTAGAATTAAAGTCCACGCAGCTGGTCTCAATTTACTAATTGAGTCCTGGAAGAAGACATTTCCATACAGTTTATTTAGAGATATCAGAGTAAAGGGGTCCGAGTACAATTTTCAGATGTTTGTGAATATTTTTGGAGAACCACGTTTCATTTTCATTCAGATTCATAATGTGGAACAAATGGTGAAATGTTCAAGGAATGAATACTTTTAGAAGGCACTGCATATTGGATGTTTGGTGGCATTTATATCTTGAAATTATTTAACATGCATATGTTATAGCAATATAAATGCTGAAAATTGTGATTACTATATTGCTTATGATTAACTCACATTTTCTGTTTCTTACCATTACAAAATGTTCCCTCTGATCTCTAGAAGCTTCAGCATCTCAGCCACTAAAAGTCTAAATCAGGTTTCTCTTCAAGGGCAGTGATACTCCACCAGTGTAAAGGCACTTGAAGAATAGCATCCAGCTAAAAATAGCATCCAAACGCTCCTTTGCAGATGCAGTGTTACACACACGAATATCGCAGTAACAATTGGAATTTGATATATTATGCATCTTTACTAGAAACTACTATTAAGTTCACATGAAGAATGCATGAAAGTGGCTTAAATGCATTTTTCACTGAATGTGTTTGTATAACTTTGCTTTTAGAAATGTGAGTGAATCACTCTGGACATTTTGTTGCAGAAGTGTGAGTCACATTGGTAATGATGTAATGTTGTCTCTTTATCCTCATCTTCTGAATGGGTCAAAGAGCCTGTCGCACTGACTAAATATGTAAAATAGCGAAACATGGCAGAGCAGTTTGAAATGTTAACAGCCAGTGACCCGAAAGGCTGCACAGAACCCGGCAGATTTTATTTGCTTCTCAATCTTTCAAAGGAGTAAGGATAAAAGTATTGCAACCTTTTACTACTAAATGGTTGGATGGATTCAGATATGAGGTTATTGATTGCCTTGACATTTTTTTTTATAATGCATGAATACCACCTCTCCCACATTTTAAAGCTGCTGTTCAAAGCAACCCCTAAGAATTCAAAAAAGAAAGTTCAAATACACATGATTCAGGATTTATTAATTTTGCATACTGTAGAACATTTTTGTCTAGGATAACAGAATGCATCTCCACTGAAAACAAATAAATAAATAAAAAATCTGACTTTACGATGAGTTTATTAAGTTGGACAGGCTGATCCAAAGCAGGTATTACTTTCAGCACCCAGCCAAGCCTCATGTGCTGTACTCACATTATTAAACTCATCCTCCTCCGTAGTCCTGATTATTTTGACATCTAATCAGCAGTTCAGCACCGATAATAGCCTGGATAAATCACGGAGCTGTCAAAAAGTTCTCTCTTCATGGTTTTATTTACAATATTTAGCTGCAGGACTTATTTTTTGGCCGTCTCATCCAAATGAAGTGGAGAAAACTTAATTTTCAGAGCTGTGCTTTAACACTAACCTGCTATCAGAATTTGTACCATATATTGCCTATTTTTTAACAGTGCAGCACATTTTCCAAGGATTTAATTTTTTCCCCACCTTCATAGCAATTTCAGGCTATGTTTTCTGACACGTCGAGCAACAAAGTTTTCTGCTGGACCTCTACATCCATTGTATTACGTTTGGAACCTCTTATAATGTGCTTCCACTGTGAAGTAATTTTGTTTGACACTGAGAGTGTAACTCCTGCAGCTCAAACCACCTGCATGTAGAAGTGAAGTTTTAGCTTTGTAATTAAAACCAGTTTTCCTTTATTCTTTAGCAGGAAAACTACAACAATAATTCTCTAACAGTGAGAACACTATAAATTACTGTAGTCAAACTAAACCTAATGGAAACTTTAAGCAAATTTTGGAGAAAAAGACTTCTGTGTTTATTCACTTTTTGAAGAGAAAAGAAAATTCATCCTGCTGTTCTTCCTTTACAGCCTGATTATTTCACAGCATTTAAAACAATTTCATCCGTGAGTTTTGGAAACTAGAATGTTGTGATTTTTAGGTAAATATTTGATACATAGATATACATGTGATAAAATAACATATATTCTACATTTTACATAATGTCATTTCTATATTCAAAAATGTTCAACCCCTCTTTGTGTCACTCTTTAGTCACTGAACTTTCATGGGAAAGCTGCTTAAATCTTCAACATACATGTTTCTCAAAGTCTAAGCTACCAGGCTGAATACAGTGTAATGAAGTAAAAAGGAGAAACTACATGGATTAAAAGGATGCTGTCACAGCAATGCTTGCATTACTACATTACACTACCACAAATCTTCAGTTTGTCCAAAGTAAATCCATAAAGTACTGCCCCTCCACCAGCGTTTCAACCCTACCGATTTAGTCTTGAGTTTAACCAAAATACAATCAATATCTTCACAAACTTCCTGCAACTGCCTTTTTGTTACTTCGCAGTGAAGCTCCTACGTGAGGGTAAAACTTACAGTTCAGTGTTAAACACGCATTTCTAATGTTTCCACCCAGACCCGCAGACAAAGTGTGTCTTAGGGAGCACACAGATAGCCAGCTAATCTATCCATACATTATCCCTTTGCAGGGAAGGTCAGTAGCCAGTGAATTCAGCCTATGCCCGGATTATTGTCCTTTGAACCTTGAGCTGGTGTGAAGCTCCACCAAGGTTGATTTATGAGGTAATTGACCTTTCCTGACAAATTTGCAGAGTGTGAGAGGAGTTCATGTCGACTTCAGCAATGCTTGTGGCTGCATGGCAGCGTTCATGAATAAGACATTTTGTTGTCCTGGGTACATATAACATGTCCAGCAGCCACATTTCACACTTCTCCGAAGTGCATTGTTTGCACACATCTGGAGGAGCTCTAATAATACTTTGCTCTTATCTACACATTCTGAAACGTATCACCTGTAAAGAGTTTGTCTTGTTTTTGCGAGCTGTTTATTTTCCTAGCTTGGTAGAAACAAATCCCTAAGAATAAGCCACTGGTTATATATAAATATGATTTAAAAAAAAAAAAAAAAAAAAAGAGAACACTACTGGTCAGATATAAATCAGTTGTGACTTTTTCTTTGTTGTACTTTTTTTTTTTTTTTTGAGAACAAACCACAATGTTGTGCTATCAGCTGCCTTTTTGCCTGTATGCGATTTTTTCCCCCCCTTTCCCAAAGCATCACAATGCTTTCAGCTCTGTCTCCAGGGGTTGTCTCGTCCCTGGAGGATTTCCAGTATGTGCTCTGACGCATGGCCTTCCCCACTAGGACCCTGGCTTGTTCAACATCAGAGCAGCAGTGGGAGAACAAGAGAAGGAAGGTTCAGAGACGGGAGGAAAGGATAGAGGAAGTGAGGGAACAGAAAACAAAATTCCATCTGTTCTGGGTTGGACGGCTCTTTTCTTTTTTTTTTTTTTTTTCTTTTTTTTTAGCCTGGAGAGAACAGCTTTGAATCCAATTTGTCTCTCTTGCCAACTGTGTCCCAAAGTCCCTTGAGGGGTGCCGAAAAAGGCAAATAGCTGACGAGCTTTTACAGTGGGTCAGGTCAGAGCTGGATCGACCTTTGTTGGGTTGGACTTTGACTCTCAGTAGGGGCAAGGATTGCTATTGTATATTGGGTCATTTAACAAAAATCAAAAATAAATACACAAATGTACTCTTATTTTTTTTTTTGTATTGTTTTGTTTTGTTTTGTTTTTTTTTTCCAAATTTCTAAATTGCATTTTTTTTTTTTTTTTTTTTTTTTTTTTTTTTTTTTTTTTTTTTTTTTTATTGTCCGTATCTCCTGCTTCTTTGTATTTTTTCCTTCGCTTGTATCCTTTGCGGCGTGCAGTTGGGCCGCGGCCGGCCCCTCCGCCCCC
>CAEGAE010087309.1:0-86065 GCA_903067095.1 Girardinus metallicus | reverse complement strand
TAAAATATCAAAAAGAAATTTGCTCTTTGCAGGTTTCTCTCCGGGTGCTCCGGCTTCCTGCCACAGTCTAAAATCATAACTGTAAGCACACACACACACACACCCCCACACGCACGCACGCATATGTACACGCATACGTGTGTGTATGAAATTATGAGACATTTTTGTTCGACCTGCATCTTTGAAATGATGCTCAAAATAGCAGGCATGCAAAATATAGTTCACATTAAACAAATACAAAAATAAACACACACACACACGCACACACACGCAGCTAAGGAGGCACACATACAAAGCAAAGAACAAAAAGGAATCAAAGTGACTTGGTGAAAAAATAGAAAATTGTTTAAAATTAAGATGAGGAATGAAGCAGAAAGTTAGAAGAAATATGATAAATCTGAGACAAATATGGGCAAAGGGTGTGTGTGTGTGTGTGTGCGTGTCCCTTTATGTACAAGCTGTTGTACATAAAGGGAGGACGCATGCAGAAACATAATCATGACAATATAAGTTTTTTCAATTGCTGAGATGAATACAAAGGGGCTCCTTACCATAATGTAGCGCTGTCTGCCCTTCATTATCCTGAAAAAGGCAAGACAAGTGTTTACCTCAGCAGACAAATGACAGTGGAGCAATAAAATACTCCAGAGTGAGCAAATTCAGAGAATAATCAGGGTGAGATGCTGCATTTTTGCATTGCATATTGCAAAAAAGTTTTGAACAGTCAATGTCTGTAGTGGAGGACATACTCACTGCTTTTGTTCACTCTATTTTTTCTCTGGTTGTACTCCCAATTTACTGTTTACTGCTGACATTAACCTGGAATTCTCACTTTGTCTACCTTCCCATATAGAGTGATGCCATACTAACACACTTAGAAGTCAAGATCCAGCATGTTATAGACATGTCTCTGCATGGACACATCTCCAGTATGTTATCAAGTGTTCTCTTTATTTTGTCATTGTACTGCTTTTTTTCTGTTTATTGTTTTGTGTTTTTATCACGCAAAGCACTTTGAATCGTGTTGTTGCTGAAATGTGCTGTCCAAATCGACATGTCTTAACCTTGTTAAAGCAAAGGTCACAGTTAAAGATTGTGTTCACTGCTGGTTATGCTGCTTTTGTCCTGCTATAAAAAGAACAGGTGACAGTCTCACTTATTATCCGAAGCTGCATTAGAATGTTGCACATTGTATCTCAACATTTTGGCATTAATTTTAGGTCATATGGACTCCAATTCTGTGAAGTCTTTGATGTACTTTCAGTTAAAATAACTCAGAACAGTGCCTCTGTGTTTTTGTATCATTTCTGTTCCTTCGTATTTTTCAGCAGATCACTGCTCAAACTGAGTCTGGGTCTGCAGGGTCTAAAATTGACAGTATGTGTTAGAAAGTGTGCAGAAAATCCAAAAGGGTCTCTCATGTGGATGAGGATGACGCTGTGTCTTTAGGACAGTACAAATGGCATTTGGGGCAATGGGGTCAGTGGTGGAGATATAACTCTTGTATGAATTGTTTGACTGGGGATAAGGATGGGGAAATATGAGTGTGCCCAGGTATAATGAAGCAGAATATATGACAGGCAACATCAACAGCAGATTCACTTCTTAATCACCACTCCAGACTGCCTTTGCACCTCATAATTGAGACAAATGGATCAAACTGTTGCCATTGGTCTGAGAAATGAAGAGCTTGAACTGAGCACAGTGTTTTGAAATACCCATAAAGACAAATTGATTCTATTACGCCAAGGGAATGCAATAAACAAACAGAAATAACAACCTTCTGGTATATCAAAAACAAGCAAAGAATTACATAAAAGTTTGAGACATCACACAATAAGAAGAAAGAAATGGTAATAAGATAAAAACCCAAGACATGACAAAAATGATAGCTTTTTTTGACATTTATAAAAAAAAAAAACCTGTAGTAAACAAAAATGTTTTCCGTCCTGATTTAAAACTGTCATTGGTTTCTGCATGTCTCAGTCTTTTGGATAGTTGGATCCAGAGTTGAGGAGCAACAATTCCTAAATCTCTTTTGGTTCTAGAGGCCTTTTGTGAAATAAACAGACAGGAAATAGGCAGAAAGAGAGGAAGACATGCAGCAAAGGTCTTGCTGCATGACTTGCTCCCATGTCATGGGAATCAAACCGTTGAGGATTCTACCCTCTGTATGTGGCACTTGCTCTACTTCTACAGCACACAGTGCCCCAGCATTATTAAATAATATTAAATATACATTTTTAAAAATATTTTAGAAAACCACATGCGCTGTCTCAAAATGTCTTTTTCTCACGTGACTGTGTTCCTTCTACTTTTCTTCAATCCTAACATCCATCTTTCTCACGCTACCTTTCAGTTTCCTCTTCACCTTCATGTCCTCTCCCTCTCTTTTCCACCTGCCTTCTTCAGCTGAGAGTCAGTGCATAGTGAAACCATTGTTGTGTTTTTCTTGGTCTCTCAGGACCAGCACTTTGGGGACCTGCTTATTGGATTAGCGCTTGGCATTCCCCCTGGGTGGATTTCAGAACACAGATGTGAATCGCCACCAGCGTGGAAATCAGTGCTGAGATTCAACCAAGAGAGCAATGCTGTCTGTCTGCAGGTAAAAATCACAACTTAAGATGTTCTGCACAAATTGTCCGTTTTAAATTCTGCTATGATACGTCTAAAGCAGAGTGGAGAAAGGTACCTTAAAAATACAGCTTTTAAACAAAGACAACACAGATTCTTATGGCAACTGTCATAAGAATCTGGCTATAAATATAAAACTTTGAAGGTAGTGAAGAGGGTATTACGTAAAAACTACCTTTTTTTATTTTATGTCATGTTACAATGTTATTTCCTCACCAAAAATATACCTGGAGTTCAGCTTTGATTATTTAATGCAAGTTTGAGAAATCCTTGAATCTCCTGTGGTAACCAATCAGGAGTGCGCAAACAAATACTCCCACAAAGCAACGTCGATTTCCATGCAGTCCGCCTCACAGAGCATCCCTCCCTGCAACTCCCCCCTCTCAGCTCCTACAGACTAGTGGCAATAGTCAACTAACACCTGGTGGAACTGCAAGTACTCCTAAGAATGGTTATAAATTGCATCATTGAGGAGCATTGAGGTCATGATGGGCGGAAGTGGGAGCATTGGAAAGTGTAGCGGATTCTTAAAGAGATAAAGACCAGTTTCAAGGTGTCAAATTGCATTTTTATAATAACTGATGGTAACATAATTACCTGATTGTGCTATAACATGGCACTATGTGCCTAGAAAATACATCCCTTCTTTAAAAAAAAAAACATTCCTCGTTCTTGTACACATTAAACAAAAGCAAAACCAGAGTTAAATCACCTAACTCCATAGCTTTATTTAAAGTGAAAGGGATTACAGCTCCCTTGTTAATTTTAAAACACATTGATCTCTTAACTTTCTTATACAACAAAAGAGTGATAATAACAGATTGTGAGCATATTTGAAAAGGATTAGAGTATATGATGGCAGTGCAAATCCAGCCTAAAGCCTTCTTGCATGCCTGCAAGGGTCATTCTCCGCAAACTTTAAGGCCCCTGGATTCAGGACGGAAGCTTGATGGAATCACAGGAAATTGGATTGTCTTCTATTTGCTTTGCAAGCAGACACTCCAAAGCAGTCAACATCTCTCACCCCTCGCTCTCCGGTCTCCAGTGCACCCCTGTTCCCATCCCATTATGGAAGCATGTTGCACCAAACCTCTGGTTTTACATGTTATTCAAAGTTTCCTCTTGCAAAACAGAAATGCTGGGCTGGATGTCAGCAGAGAGCTCAATAAAATACCATAGTCGCAGAGGAGACCCGGCTCAGAGTGCTAGTGTATCGCCCTCATAGGGAGGGAGGAGACGGGAGCAATATGCTTAGAAGCTGCATGGATCTATCAGTCTGATTACAGTTTTGCTGAATTCAGGTCCCACTAATCTATCATTTCTACCACACAAATGATGTGAAGCAAGATGAATGTAAAGAAGAGAAAGTGAATTAGAGGGATATAAAAAGAAGGCAAGCAGTCTTGTGAAAAAAGGAAACACTGTAACTAGTCCAAAGTTGTTTGAAAAAAATGAGTAGCAAAGAGACCAAATAATAATTTTAATTTAAAGGACCATTTTCCGTTATTTTAAGTACAAGAACAGCATAGGTCAAACAACTAAGTCCGTAACTCTAACTCAGTAAAATACAAATTTCACAAATCTTCTTAGCTGTATTTTTGAAATACCAAATATACAGCTAGTGGTTTATTATATTTTATTCATTTTCTGAACTCGTGGCTTTAAGCAAATAAAGCTCTAGCATTAACAGAGTTTGGTGTCTAACAACACTAAGCTAGACCGCCACATATTTTTTTGGACATATCGCAAAACTACATAGGACTAGCACAGCAACTTTACCACTATAACACTTAACACTATATATATAAATTGCACATAATTGTCACTGCTACGAAACTAAATGATATGCAACAACTTTTGCAAAGAATAAGGTTGCTCCATACCGTACTACAACATGCCAACACTCTGTCTGTACTGATGAAGAACAACTTCTCTTGGTATGCCGAATGCTTTGACTGGTCACAGTAGTACTGGCTGACCAATTTTCTGATTAATCCAGCTCATAAGGATTGGACAACTTGAGACAACTCTAGACCTAGAATGGAAGATAAGATTTTTGACCCAAGATGTACATTTATTCATTATGAAGAATTTATACTCCTTATCAGAATATACAAGTAAAACAGAAATGTGACAAAAATTTGACGGATTTTTACAGACATCAACATATATACCAAAACAAGCAGAGGTGAGACAATAAACGCAAAGTTTGGATGCTCAATCATTCTAAAATGTATTCAAAAAACAGAAAAATATTGCTATTCTTAATTTGCAACAACTATTTATTTTGGTAGAGTAATAATGTTGATGCATACAACATACTGTCAAAAAATGTAAATACTGCCCAAATTATTCAACTTGCTGAAATTCACTGTAAATAAATTATCTGAACTAATTTAGAGAATAAATATTACAGTTCACTAAACCTGTAGCCTCTCTCAAGACGAAGAAATCATATTGTCCAGAGATAAAAGTACATAGATTCTGTTGACAGTCAGTTTAGCAAAACCAACCAAAAATAATTTAATTTTCTAGGAACTAATTACCAAGGTGTAATGGGCTTACAAACTTGTCTCACTACAGTGATTTTTTCTGTAGCTCTCTTTTTTTAGCTCATTTTTCTGTGTCACAGTAAACTTTCTTTGGGCTTTTCTTCCTCTCTTCCCTTCCCGCCTCCTCCTTTTCTCCTCCTGCTGTCCCTGACAGCAACATTAAACAAGCAGGGAAAAATGAACAAGCAATTATGATTTATGATCAATGCATGCAGCAGCTGCTGACTTTTATAATGACAGTGGTTGGGGGGAGGGAGGATGGATGTGCGTGTGGGTTGGATGAGGGGGAATCAATAGGGGACTGGGATCATTGGTATGCAGATTCCAAGAGATAGGGTTATGACGAGTAGGTGCCATTAATCAGAAAGCCGAATGAAGATCAGGATGGAAGAGATGATACTCCTATACGGCATCATAAGTAAATCTGGAGCAGCTACTACAGAGCCAAAATCAAAAATCAGACTTGTGTGGATTAAAACATACAGTTTGTGCGTGGCATCCAGTTTTTAAAGATACTGTGTTCAAAACATTCAATGAAAGCTTCCAAAGGAAAAAAAATTATCTTAGTAAACTTTTTTTGCAAAGTGAGATTCCCTTATTATTTTATGCATCTTACATCAAATGCATCAGTATACATACTAGCTTAGTGAGATTATATATATATATTTGTGTTATGATCCGTTTTAAGTACTGTAGTCAAATATTCCCAGGCAAATCTTGTTCAAGGCAACATGCTAAGTTTATTAGGCAGTAGAAAATTTTTTGGATAATGACATTGAAATATGTTATAAGCCAAACCATCAATAAGTCATATCAAAACTTATAACTCACCTGCTAAAGGTGTTCAGTAAAATCCTTGCATGCAGGAGCAAATCATAATCTTCTTAAAGATTGTAGTTGACAGAAAATATCTTCTGGCGTAAAGAATAAAGACTGGCATGTTTCAGGTGCTCCAAACATTATAGTAGCTTTCTTAACCTAAATAAATTCCATGTTAGTTACACATTATCATTATCCTGTTGGATATCAGGTTCAGAAAAAATTCTGACATCTATATGGCTTATATTTTATTAACTATAATAAGGTGTTGGCCTATAAATACAGAAGCCATCATATCAAAAACAAAAAAGTCTTCATCAATGCCTTTCTGAAAGTAGGTTAGACATAGACTTGCACATGAATTTGCCCTTTGTATTTGTGTGCAGTTATCCTGCTGGTGAGTGTTTGAAAAGGCCCCCTCTTAAAAGGATCTGGGGCCAGCTGTAATCAGATTTAGGCATCTGTCTGTGTGCAGGGAGAGGTGAGTTTAACCATTCATTATGTGAGCGCTGCCACCCACGGTCAGATTAGCTTGACACCAAACTCCCTGCCCTTCACATGTCCAGGAAGTGTCCTTCACTTGCCTGGAACTTCACCCTGCCCCCTCTGATTCAAACCACTGAAAAGAAAAAAATAAATAAAAATACACAATTTCTATAAACCAATAATTATCTATTGGATGTTTTGGATACTTTTCGTTTGTCTTTTCTTGATGGAAATGCCTCCCTGTAAGAACCCTGCCAGTCTAGGACAATAGCAATGCTTTATCTAGGTCAGGTTTATTGAAATATCTTGAACACGTCATTACATTCTGACTTTCTTGCCCCACCAAATAAAAGAAACTGGGTTTTCATCAAATTTGCTTCTTGTTCTTTTTTCTTCATGCACATCTTCTCCCCCACATTTTTCTCTTCCCCCTCCATGTCACTGGGCTTGCTTATCCTCATGGGACACCTTAGCCTCCATTAAAGCCATCAAAAGAGGAGGATAGGGCTGAGGCTCAAAATTAACCTCACCAGAGGCCCCGTCTGTCCTCCTGCGGCTCATCGATGATGTTTAAAAAGAAATATATGAAATAAATAAATACATAAAAGAGTGTAATATGAAAATCAATGCCAGCAGTAGGGGCTGTGGCTGAGGCATTTGGAGAGAGGGACTCATAAAGCTGAGTACTGCAGGAGACTGATGGAAGGCAAAACACTTACTTTGTTTATTCTCTCTCCTCAGCCCTGTCCCCTCCCCTGGCTGTCTGAATCCAGCTCACACTCCCTCACTCTGCCCCCTCTCTGTCTGAAACAGTCGAGGACAGCTTTAATGCGCCTGACAATTTATGTGGATGGTTAAGAACGATGGAAATCAAATAGTTGAGTGTAGGCAAGGCCCAGTGAGTGGCCAATAAGAAAGAAACAACAGCTGATGATGGCAAAGAGGACTGTTACCTGCTTGAATGGCTCTTTAGGCTGCACTATTACTGTCAAGTTGCTGGCTCTTTTCTGAGTGCTCATATTATAGATTCATAACTGTTTCTGTGTCTGATAGGCGCTTTTAACACAGCTTGGCAACAGCTTTCTCATTTCATCGAGTTGGACTAATGTGCAGCAAGTACTAAATATGAATCCTATAAGAGCAGCTTACAGTGTCACTTATAAAATGTCAAAGGCGGTGTGAGGTGGATATTGTGCCTTTTGTGTGGTTGTATGAACTTTTACAGAGGTATATGGTCATTCCTACTTCCTCAGAAAGAACCATATTAAGCTCAACCAATGTCGCATGGAAACCAGAATAGCTGCCAAGCATCAAAACTGCTGTTCTTGCATCAGCTAATCTTAGTGTTCATGTGAATGGCTTGGCAAAAATGCAGGCAGCCTTTTAAAATAAACAATTTAGATTGATTTAGATTGAGAATAATATTTTGCACTTTGAATCTGCAAGTCTCCTTAGCTATAAATCCATCTTTCATGGAGTTAGACCTTCACAAATCTAAATATTAAGCTAAAAATAATACTTATGTGTAACATTTAATAATGTTCACTTGGATGTAAGTGCAGAAGAAAAAGCTTGAACAGCAAAAATAGCTAAAAAATAGCATTACAAATCTTGCAATTTAAATATTATGAGTATCAAACAAAAATAAAATGTTCTTCTCTGTATACAACAAACAATATAATGGTGTCCATCTCAGAAACATTGATATATTCCTTTGGTTTGGCAACTTAAAAGTCCAGGCATTATTTTTTTAAAACGTTACAAAGACGCCATGTAAACTAAAGCAGGGCCTACAACGCATTGTTTCATGTCAGTATTATGCCATTTTTCTCCAGAGATTTCAATTCTTTTAAGCCCAGCTTTACAATTAAACCTCCAGATGATGGACAGACTGATGGATGGATGCATGCATGGATGGATGGATGGATGGAAACAATTGACGAGTGGATGGATAATTCCACCCAGGATTATCTATCCTGGGTGGAAGGATAGATAATTAGAAGGATGGATAAATGGAGGGATGAATAGACGGAAAAATTGATGTATGGATAGATCGATGGATGTGATGACTGAGGGTTGAACTGATGATTGACACACAAACAACAAACGGATGAATAACAGGAGTAGTGGACTGATCAACTGACTGATCATTATGTTTCAAGGAAGATGGGAAGTTAGCTTTTATTACTTCGTCATGGAATTGCACACACTAAAAAAATATACATGTATGAAATAATATTTCTCTCTTATGACTTCATCCACCTGGTGTATTTTCCACAGCAACTTCTGTCTAATTCTCTAATTTCCTCCATTTTTCTCTATCTGGGACATTTTAAACTGCTACATTTCAGGAGAGGAGACTCTTGGCATCACTTGCTGCCTACCAGCCAGTGTGCGCACGAAACATCTATAAAAATCCCTTCATTTACCAAGTCCCCCCTTTCTCTGTGTAGGTTTCTGGTATACAAACAATCGGGGTCTGTTGTAGACCTGAGACGTTCGCACACATCCAGCAATTCAAGAGGTGAGCAGAGAGAGATGTGGATTTTTTTTTTCCAGTTTAGAACATAAAGTTTGATAAATTATGTTTTATTTCTCTGATTTACTGTTTTGTACAATTACAACTCGCTGCAGAAAGCCTCTTTCAGGCTCTTTCAGCAAAGATAGGGTAGAAGTGCAGTGCTTATAAACAGCATCTGCTTAGTCTGCATCTAAATGTGCTGTTATGGATTTTCTTTGCCTTTCTATGGATCCATCACATTATTGTGTGTATATATATTGGCATGTAAATATGCTATATAATGTATCAATTTTTTAAGGCGATATAGAGAAATTGCATACAGAAAACAAAAACCTAAACAGTAACTTAACTTTTCCAGTTGCCTAACTTAAAAAGGCAAATGTGAGAATAGAGATCATGAAACACTTACCAATATTGCCTTGGTATTTTTTCATCACTTTTATTTTACACCTCATTTTGATGTAAATTTTCAGAAGCTTTCAGCTGCTTAAGTTCCCACCTTCCTGCCTTTCCTCTCTTGATGACCCTTTACATTCAAGACGATGGGATGCACAATTACTCACACACAAACACGCATGCACACACACAATTATGACGAATCTTGCTGGATATTTGTTATGACTGGGCTGACTGAGCCATTAGTTATAGGAGGCAGTGCTGGGAAAGGGGAGGGATACAAATGTGTAATAATGCCTCTGCCGTAGAATTTCAATCAGCCACCAAGGTTGGCCGATTTTATCACACAAACAGTTGATAGCAGTGAAGAAGACACAGATGAGAGGATTAGGTCATCTCTGTTTGCCAAGAAACAGCCTGAGCTTTACCTGAACAGCTCATCTGCACACAAGACCTATGCGAAAGTTAAAAAAAAAAAAAAACTTCTTAGTTTTTTCTTAAACATCAAAATGGAATTTACTTAATACTGATCAATTTACAATGTACCCATTTTAGATCTATATCACTTAATTCAACTGGAATAATGCGACTTAACACCTGAAATGGCATCTTAACAAATTAGATATCATTTCAGGTATACTGGATCCGACATCTGCATCCAATAAGGCGGATTTCAGAGGTGTCTTGGTTGGTCAGTGTGCCATTGGGCTGACGGAGAATGTGCTCAAGTTGCTCAGCTTTTGTCACAACATCCTGCAAAACTGCACAATGCTTTATCTTGAATCCAACAATATAAGAAATTTCACACTATCAGTGCTTTAGCATCATCATATTTAACTTGGATCATTGGAAACTATGATGAAGAGTTAAATCTGTAATGGTTTACACATTAGCTTCTGATTTGTTTTCAATAAATGAATGGTTATCTTTGGGCAATAAAACTAAGGGCTGAGAATCTCTAGGCAGCTATGGGTAAACAATGTT
The DNA here is from genome assembly GCA_903067095.1 of Girardinus metallicus. NCBI lineage: Eukaryota > Metazoa > Chordata > Actinopteri > Cyprinodontiformes > Poeciliidae > Girardinus > Girardinus metallicus. Next base: position 75,673 of record CAEGAE010087309.1, on the reverse strand, counting down.
TAAATCTTCTAAAATATTTGAAGGTTTTTCCATTTTTACAAGATGTCAGAATGGAAGGTCCCACAGAAATACCCAATTTTGATGAAATGGTTAAAGCCCAACTGGCCCATTATATTAGGAGGATTCCAGTTCGTCAGTAAACAGTTATTTTGACTTGTCAGCTTCAGGATCCGGTCTCTTGCTACATTAAAACATTTCCATCATTTTGATGAGTAATTGGATGGACTGTAAGCTATATTAATCACAGTTAACAGATCTCCACATTATTATAAAATCTATTTTCGTTTCCCATAGGAAGTACGCCAGAATCAGTACTTCTGTGTTTAGTCTGGTTTCTTCCTGGACAAACCTATTTACGGAGATTTTGATAAACTGAATCCTACTGTATTATAATTTGGATTGAACTGGACTCAAGGTAAATTAATCAGAATTTAACTATAGGGCTGGACTGATCTTTGACCAATTTTAATTCTATTTAAATGGTTAACAATTTGATGAGTTGGCTTTGCAAAATGCCCTGAACGAAGATTTGTTGTGAATTAGCCTTAGAGAAATAGACTGAATTGTACTGAATTGGAAGATTCAGGACAGTGTTCTCCGCTATTGAAAATATCAAATGAGGAAACTTTATAAGGAGGGCTGTCTTCCAATAGCCACCCAGCAGAGTGTTGGACCAGGGCTTTATGCAGTGTGCTATGGTCCAACATTGCTTCTTTTTTATTTGTTTGCCAAAAAATATTGATATACACAGATTTGAAAAAGCAATGATAAAAGTCTTCAAAGACCTGTTTGACACACACACCCACACACCCCCACTCACACCCAAACAATAAAACTGTCCACATTTCTGTTAGGGGTTCAAGTGCAAACTGTGTGCATGAGATTTGTTGTGTATTCACCAGCCACCAACTGAAGGCCACCCAGTCAGATATTTATTACTATTGATCTAGCTGGTCCTGGCTGGAGACTTTTGTTCGTTCGGCATGAGGCTCTGACCTCAATTAAGTTATGAATTTCTATCTGATAGACTGAGAGTGCTTGGGGCCTGCCGTGGCCGAACCACCACGCTGGATTAATTAGAATTAGCGGTGCTGCGAGTCGCTCTCCCCGCCTCATGGATCATGTTGTTTTAATACAAAGCAGGGGCAAAGGCAGGGAGGGTGCGGGGGCAGGGCAGAGTTATGAGGAGAGGAGAAACAGAGTCGTGCAAAATGAGAAAAAAAAAATGCTGGAACAAGTTGAGTAGAAGCATGTGACACTCAGACATGTGCTTAATACCAGCGCTGCCTTTTCTTCCCATCAGCCCCTCTTTACGTCAAACCTTAATATTTCCTTCCTTCCTGGCATTGTCTTCCTGTTGGGTTAACCTGTCTCTCACCTGTCTATCCTCTTTGTCAGCCTAATCCCCACTCTCTGTCACACAGCCTCTCTGTAATCACAGACTAACTCACGCATTGTGAATGTTTTCTTTTGACCATTTTTGGCCATTGTTATCACCTGCAGCATCACAGACCCAAAGTACCCTAAGCAGGGCCTTTTTTAACCCCATTTCATATTAATTGGCATGTGATATCTTCAAATGTATATCTCCATAGTAACCCTAAGGCTTGATGGTAAGGTTAGAAGACAGGTTGGGATTTCCAACTGGAAAACAAAAGCAGTACATATGTGAGAGACAGCGAGTGAATGTGTGCGTGAGCGTGTGAGAGTGTGCACAAATTTGGGATTGCTGCACCCGGACAGCAATGACCACCAGCAGAGCGATCTCACACACACTTGTATTGTGGAGACTCTCCACTGTCAGAAAGCATTCCCAAGCTTCTTACCTTCACCTTTGACCATTATATTTGTGTAACTAAATATCTCAGTCCAATGTAATTATAACACACAACTTATCAGTAATCTTACCCTAAAAACAAACATGTCCCATTAAATGTCCTCTAGACCTAAACCATACCTTACCGAAGAAGTCTTATTATTTTGTTAAACCCAGCAAGATGTTGCACATCTTCTACAAATTTGTTGTAGAGAATGTAATGTTTTCTGCCATCGGGCGTTTCTTCAGAGCCGCTGTAGTACTGACTGCTACAGGAGATCCTTCTGGCCCTCAGCCATTAGCATCTACAGCAATTCTCAGAAGAGACCTTTATAATATAAGTTACAGCAACATTTAATCTACATTTGGGGTTAATAATGTATTTTTAAACTGAATTTGAATTTTGTTCTCAAGGAAAATTGTTTACGGTTCTCCTTTCAGGTTTTATTGATGCACAGAACAGCTTTTTACCCAAATTACTCTATTTTTTGCAATCAACTGAGTAGTTTTGTTTGCTTTATTTTTTTAATCCTTTTGAGACACAGTAGCATCTTTTCCACTGCATCAAGATGTGTATTTATACATGGTTGTTCAGTTTAATAAAAAGCTACTCATCAAGCAGAGTTAGTAAACTTTTTGTCTGTGTAGTTTCCCTAGTTGAAGACACACATCTCTTCTTGGTAAATAAAGATTAAATTAAAACGTTTATAATAAATATAGCTGGATGTAAACATGCTTCTAACATGGGCAAGCCTTCCAGCCTTTTTGGAGGATAGTAATATAATCTTGACATAACTGAATACTGAATTTGACCTGTTCCCAAAGAAAAACATTACAATTTAATTTTTATGTTTACTGCCTGGAGCGGAGTTTATATCTATCTATCTATAAGTGGATAGATAGATCTATCTATATAGATATATTTATGTCTATATATGTCACAACATTATTATCTCACAAGAAGGGGAAAATATGATTATGTTTTTTGATCTGCTGTAGTTTAGATATTCCTTATTTAGATCAACCTGTAGCTAATAACCCATTTATATAACTGAGCATAACTGAAACCACCACAGCACCTGTTTTAGAACGTCCTCTGATTTACCTAAGCTTAATACGGTGTAATAAAAACCAATGACATTACTGACAAAATCAAAGAGCCTCTACAATAATTTCAAGATAGCTACAAGTCAACAGCTCTATTAAGACAATTAAGAACACAACACTTGTTTTTATGAGGGGTCGTTTAGGACATAAACTATGTTTTGTCTCTCACACACTATTAAAAAGAGAAAAATTGTATATGTGTGTGACATTTTAATAGTATATATGTGCAATTTTAATATTTTGTGTATGCTTGTGAGAGAAAAATTGTATGCAAGTGTGATATTTTAGTAGTGTGTATGCGCAATTTTGATATTTTGTGTACATTAGTTTTTAGTAGAGAGAAAAATTGTATATGTGTGTGACATTTTAATAGTATACATGTGCAATTTTAATATTTTGTGCGTGTGTATTAGTTTTAGTGTATGCATGTATGTATTGTATGCATGTGTGATATTTTATTAGTGTGTATGCACAATGTTAATATTTTGTGTGTGTGTGAGAGAAAAATTGTATATGTGTGTGACATTTTAATAGTATATATGTGAAATTTTAATATTTTGTCTGTGTGTGTGAGAGTTTTTAGTAGTGTGTAAGAGACAAAACATAGATTTTGTCCTAGACGGCCCCTCATATGTTTTTAGAAGTCTGTGCTAAAATGAATGAAGCACAAAAGCACACAGGTTGCCCTAAATTTACTGGCACCCCTGGGAATTATGTGTAGAAGTATCTATAAAAAGAAAAAACTAATGAAAACTTCTCATTGTCACCATTCAAATTAACAAATATAAAGCTAAAAAAAAAATAAATAGAACTGGACCTGAACAGAGGTGGACCAGGTCTAACCAACATGCAGTCAAATCTGCAATGCTCACTGTTAGAGAACAACTGCTGTAACTTAAAGGTTTCTACACACATTCCCCAGGGGAGTTTTAAGGATTTTCGGTTTATCTAAGCATATTTCAATAATACCTGCAAAGAAACTGCAGCTGGATGGTTTGAAAATAGCCATACCAACGCCAAACTTATAAAATCTTAATTATTTATGATCTTTTTGCTGTGTGGATCAGGTTTTCCCTGTTGCTTTAGAATGAAGGCAAGTTGGATATTTATACTCTACTATTCATTATTACAAACTCTGGCCTGAACAACAGGTCAATTATTTAAACTTCAGTTTACAGCGTTTTGTGAATTAAGGTTTTACTGCTTCTGTCCCCCACAGTTGGTGAAGCCTGCCCCACTTTTTCAGGGAGTATTAGCTGCGGGAACATGGTGAGGTTTAATGTACCATACAAACACCAGAGCCAGCTTTACAGCTGGCAGGTGGCAGATCTGTGATCTGTGTATTCAAACTCACGCAGCTACCTATTGTGGTCCCTTGATCCTGGATTAACTATCAAACGAGCTCTTAATGCAGGTTACCAGGGTTTGGGAACAATTCGCTAAAACAATCAGTTGATTACTTTCCAACGATTTTCCTCCTCTGCCAAGCAAATAATAATACTTTTTGTTTTAACTCTTAAGCCCCCCTCCCTGTTTTAATCAACAAATTAAGCATAAATCATGTTTGATCTTTATTTACTGGTTGCTCAGCAGTTGGTAGAGGTCAAGGGAGATTACTGGATGCTTTAATAGCCCGAAAACAAGCCAAACATTCCTCTGTTTCTCTCATGGACATGTACAACCATAAAGTGTCTTTGTTTCATGTCAGAGGCTTTTGGTGGAAAGGGCATATTTATAAAAGCCTTTATTACATTTTTTTTTATCTTCCCCATCTCCTTTGGTTTAATTTGGCTCCTCTCAAAGTAGAGGATGTTCAAACATGTTCTAATTAGAAGTGTATTGTTTAGTAAGCTATACATAGTGAGATAATTGGCATCTTGACATAGTGATATGATTTAGCTGATTGTATTTTACTCTCTGCCACCACATAAATCTGTCCCCAGTAACTCCAGTGGAAATTACCAGTTTTTTTTTAATATTCAGTCTCCTTCACTGAACAGTTCCTCAGACACCTGAGAGAGCAACAGGTGGAAAGTTCCCAATGACCAGAATGTATGAACAGATCAGTGCTTTGATTTTCTATGAAATCTCACTTCTTTAAAAAAAAGTCTTTAAAGTTTTCCATGAATGGACAGTTATGAAAATTTCTTCATAGGATCATTAAAATTAAAACGTGGTGTCAAGCAGTTCACTGCAGGCCAGCTAGAGCACATTTCCTTACTAACTAGGCAAGGAGAGGCAATTTTAATTTTTTAGCACATTTCTGCCACAAGGCAATTTAAAGTGCTTTACATAAAACAACAAACAAGCGAAAGATGACATTGCAGTGGCAAAAACAGAGGAGAGCAATGACAGGTTGAAAGACAAACTACAATTTATGATGGTCCAGTTGTTAGTCAAAGTCAGCTTCAAACAAATGGACTGTTAAACAATAAAAGAACTCAGTTTTCCAAAGTTTGTTCCAGATTAGTGGAGAAGAAAATCTGAATGCTGTTTCATCAAGTTTGGATCGGACTCTGGGGCTGCAGAGCAGACTTGAACCAGAAGACCTGATCGGTCTGGAAGGTTGACACACACAACATGCCTTCTGACACATTGCGGAGGTCCTGATTTTCATTCTACGTCTTACTCTTTAAAGGGGAAAAAAATGCAAAAATAGGTAATATTCTGTGCAACAAGCACTTGAAGCCTACAGGTAAATTAGCGGGAGCTTCTACTATAAAAAAATAACAACAGATAAATCGCGAATATTATTATCACAGTAACAATCAATTATTACTGTGCAGTAGTTGGGTAGAATAACTTACCCAACTACTGCTGATAAAAGAAAGCGCTACAGAATGCTAACTTTTTTTTGAGAAAATAAAATAATAGCTATAAATAAAATAAGCTATTATTTTATTTATAGCAAATAAAATAATAGCTTAAATAAAAGCGATTCTAAAATGTACAACATTTTCTGCTTTAACTTTTTTGTGAAAGTATTGTGATACTATTGTGTTTTCACTTAAAGCTGGCATAATGTGAGACTCTAACATGAGCCAATGTTCACATTAATCAGAAATAAATTACTGTGAATGTGCTACGTTTTGAAAAGAAAAAAAGAAAAAAAAAAACTGTATTTTCACACAGGTCCAGCTGTGCTTGAACCATCTTGGTGCGGCTGTAAATCATGAGTGAATTGTTTTGTACTTATTCCACTCTTACGTCCACCCCCCTCGCTGGGAGCATTCACAAACAAAAGGGGCCACACATGACCACAAAAGAGAAAGTCATTTGTGAAATGTCCTGATTATGTGGGTTGTGCAACGTAAAAACAATTTGCCTGATTACTTCCAATTGATTTGTCCTCGCAGTTAAAACCTCAGCGAGCAGCCCGGTGAGCCGCCCCGTGCCACGGCGGTGGGCAGGGGGAAGAAGAGTAATTTCTCGGATGTGCAGCTGAGCCAGCTTACTGCCTAAGCTAAAGCCCACTGGATGCTGCTAAACCTCTGAGAGTCTAAACGCCAGGCTAGCTACCAGCTAACAGTGTCTGCTAAAGCCCTGAGGGATTTATGTGTGGAACAAAGTGAATTAAAGGTGACCTTCTGAAAGGGATGGAGAGACAAAAGGGACGGCTGACGGGGATGCTGGGGATTTCACAGGTTGCTTGTGCTTTACCTGAGCAGATGCACAAAAAAAAGCTCTGCTCCATAAAAGAAAAGTCTCTCACAACTTTCCCATCTTCCATATACACAAGAAAAAGCTTTATTAAATTAAACTGAAGCAACCAAACAGTTGGAAAAAAAAACAAACAGATTTGCTCCAAAAAGCTTTAGATTTAACAAGAGCCTTAGAAAAAGAACAGGAAAAAAAAAATTCCACATTGTGTTGCTCTTCTGTAAAGGGGATCTTTACCTCCCAGATATCTGAAAATACCAACTCCGTGGCCAATTATGTGTCATTGCTGACTGAGTGTGTAATATATTTACTTCACTCTGGATTGACGTAAACCATTCCATGTTCGATTGTACATTAGGATCTCTACTTTTTCTAAAGAAAGTAAAACCCCTAATTCTGTCTGCAGCCAGCTGCAAATAACCTCTGTTTTTACCCCAATTTGCAGAAATTCAGTTTTTTGTTTTTACCTGGAATAATGGATAACAACTTTCTAAATTCCAGTGACAAAGAAAGATCCAAACTAAATAACTTAATGAAAGAATCTCCCTGTTGTCATTTAATTAACTGATTTAAAAATATAATGTTTTAAAAAGGACTTTTTCTGGTAGTTACACATTAGGACTTAAGAGAAATACTACACTGTTGGTTTTTCAGGGCATATTAGATACAATAAGACAATTTATTTTTGACAACGTTACCTACTTCCATTAGAATATTTTATAGTACTCTTAAATGTCTCAATGCAGGGAAAACTACTCACTTGAAGGGATTGTGGGAAAGGGAAGTTAACTAAAATTACAGATGGTAAATGGAATGATGCCTGGAGAAATGTAAAATCTGTAAGTGTTTGCAACAGAGTCGAAGCAACTCAGCTTACCCTTACACATTGCTTCTGGTGTTCTACAAAAGTGAAACAATTTTGACAGATCATTGGTGAGGAAATGAACAAAATTCTGGATGTTAACTAAAACAATAATCTTTTATTAACTATTAGAATAACTTACCCAACTACTGCTGATAAAAGAAAGCGCTACAGAATGCTAACTTTTTTTTTGAGAAAATGCCTCTAACTGGATTTTTGAAAAATATTTCCTCCAAGATACAATGGCAGAAGGTTATGCTCAACTATGTCTCTCTTGTAACTATCACAATTAATGGTCTTTTATATTATAAAACAAATACAGTGCATGGTTCAGCACTTAGTCTAAGAGCTATATTCATAACACCTGACTAGGACTCTTGAGTATGTTTATGGGCTAAATGTTTTTTTTTGTTGTTGTTTTTTTGTTTTTTGTTTATGTTCTATGTAGGTGTTGAAAAACTCTATAAATATAGAGAGAGGATTTCTGCTTACCTGACTGTTGATGTCGGCTTTGTGCTGCAGTAAGACAGACACCAGCTCCTTGTGCCCTCTGTCACAGGCCCAGTGCAAGAGAGCCCGACCCTGCCAACACAAGCACACAAATCACAAAAACTTGAAGAGCTGCATAATTGTGAAGCGGAATAATGATGACTGATATTCGAGTGTTTTTACAAATAGTAATTTGACAAGTATAGCCTGCACTTCTATTCACAGCTCATGAATCAACACTTTTTATTGCAATTACATCTGTGAGTCCTTTGGGCCAAGCCTCCACCAGTTATGGACATCTAGAGACTAAAATGTTTGTCCAATCTTCTTTTCAAATTACCTCAAATTCAGCGAGATTGAAGGGAAAGTTTCTGAACACCAGTGTCAAGATTTAGGCTTGGACTTTGGCTGGGGCCATTCTAATACATTAAAAAACTTTGATCTAACAATTCCTCTGCAGCTCTGGATGTATGTTTGGGTTCGTTGTCCTGCTGGAAGGTGGAACATTTAAAGTCTTTCACAGCCTGTAATATGCTTTCTTTCACCGTTGCTCAGTATTTAGCTCCATCCTTCTTCCCATCAACTCAAACCAGCTTGTCTGTCCCTGCTAAATAAAAAATAACCACTGCATGATGCTGCCACCACTATTTTTTTTTCATGGGGGCTGTATGTGAAGGTTATTAGTCTTGATCTTCTTCTTAGTTGAATGTAGGCCAAAAGGTTTCATCTCATCTCTGAGATGAGATGACTTACAGACAGTCTTCGTTCTTAGAGGTTCCTTCCAACCATAGTTTGTTTCTGCGCCACTCTTAAATAAAGGCAAGATTTGTGGAGTGCACAATTAATAGTTGTTCTATTAGCATATTCTTTCACAGGAGCTGTAGGGCTGTGCTGTTCCTTCAAAGTTACGGGGGGCCTCATGGCTGCTTCTCTTTGCCCACAACCGTGTCCCTAGCCTGTCGGAGGTGTTTTTTGTTCAGGATTAAGCTGTTTGTTCGCTAATGTTCTCTAACGAGCCTCTGAGCCCTTTACTGAACAGCTGTCTAGCACAGCTTTGACTGAGATTCATTTACAAACATGTGGACTCCATTTACTAATTACAAAAGTTTGAAGGCAGTTCATTGAACTTAATTTTTATTAGGAATAAATGACTAAAAGGAGCTGAATACATGTGCATGTTACACTTTACAGAATTGTATTAGGATGCTTTTTTTAAAAAAAAAGCTAACGCTTTCCTTCTTCAGATTCATGCACTACTTTGTTTGGGCTCATCACATAAAATTTAAATGAAAGACAAATGTTTGTGGTAAAATGTGAAGAAATATGAGGGGCATGAACACTTTTTTGAGGTGCTGTATCTTGGTTTGTGTGGAGAAGAATTGGTTAAAAGCTACAAGACAAACTGCAGAATTAAGCACACATTCACTAAAGAGCACTTCTTACACATACACTATCCCAAAGCCCTTTCCTTGGGTCTAAGATTCTTGTTCTAATAAAACTTCAAGAGCTCATTTTTCAATGAGGCAAATTAGGTAAAGCAAACTCTGCAAGTCCAATTATGTTGCTTAAATCATATTGATCACCAGGTCTGCATGTTAAAATGGCTACTTATAAGTCAGGTCAGAATACCGATGTTGCCTTCTCTCACTCTCTCTTTAAGGTGCTCTGCTGCAGAGTACTGCATGCGTTTTCACTGCACATCAGAGCATCGTGGTTCAAACAGGCGAATACAAACTCAGAAATATGATGGCTCTCAGGTCCAGCAGCGATAAAACCCTAATTAAATCATGTAGAAGACTGAACTGGTACAATAGATCGCACTAAATCATGGCTAAATTAGTGCTCTTCAGACCACAGGGAGGGTATTTTTTTAGCACTGTCTGATTAAGTAAGAAAAACTTATTTATCTTAATGCAAAGAGTTGGACATGTTCCAAAAGAAGAAACACATCTCCACAAGAAAATTAGCAGATAATAAAGCTGGCAAAGGTTATAACATCAGAAAAGAAAACAATTACACATTCATAAACACCTGTTGTGTCCGTCAGATGTGAAAACTTATTTTGAGTCCCCCTGTCATTGAAACATTGACATCTAGCTTCAAAGGTTTGTGTGTTACAACCTTTCTTTGACAACTCTGGGATTTTACTTGCGTGAATTTGCCAAGGAGTGGTTTAAGATTGCAATTGTTTGATGACAAGAAGTAAAAATAACATGTTTTTTGGTTATCATCTTAATACATTTTTTTTTAGTCTAATTATTTTAAAACAGCTTGTCAACTAAATCAGCGGCACCTTAAAAAAACTTGATTAATGGTGCTCCTTTTAACTACCAAACAACCGATTACGTTTTTCTAAGTACAGCAGCCTGTTTTTCTAAACTTAACTGACTGCCAGTGCATAGCAACAAGTGGGGGAGGGGTAGCATCGCATAACTCTGTTTCTATTCTATATTAAGTTATCATAATACTTTGAGAAAGTAAAGTCTTTTTTAATGTGTTGTTACGTGTTTTTCTGTTTTCATGCCTTACTGGATTATTTTTAACTGTTTTAATAATCATTTTGTTTCACGACAGACACAGGACACACAGCAGAAAATTGATGATAACTACAAACCCTTTTTAGATTAAAGACAAAGTTAAGCCATTTGTTTACATGTGCTGAAAATATACCACATACTTTAACATTAACATTCAATACAAGAACTGAACTGAGGTGATATTTCTGATCCACACTCATAAAACAAGTGGTAAGACAGAGCCCCTTTCTTTTAACATGCACTTAACACTATTTTGAGCTGAAACGTCACCACTGCCCTCTGCTGTCTAGTGGGCAGAACAACAAAGAATTAGAAGAACACAATAGTGGTGGCTAGACAAGCCTTTTCAGCAGAGATGGCTCAACCATCTGGCCTTTGACTGTGAGCTCGGCGGCTGAATGCCTGTTTATTGTGAAGAGTGGCGGTGATTGAAGAAAGGGCAGGGGGCCAGTTGGCTCGTCTAATAATGAATCAAAAGCAGAAGGATGGTTTTCACGATCCATCCAGGAAACACCTGATCATCGCAGCGGCAGTTTCTGCAGTTTTAGAAATTTCAGCCCTAACTACTGGTCCTTAAGTCTGAGTGAGTACAGAAACCTCTATGTATAAACTAAGACGGAGCTGCATTGTCTGCCACTCATTAACAGGTCATATGTATCTTTACAGCAGTCCACGCATAGTCAATGACTGTGGACAAATACAGCTCTGGAAAAAATTAAGAAACCACTGCACTAAACCCCATTGAAAACCTCATGGTTATTCCACCAAACAGTGATATCTGAACTCTTCCTGAGTTAAAACATTAGTATTGTTGTTTCTAAATGATTATGAACTTGTTTTCTTTGCATTATTTGAGGTCTGAAAGTACTGCATCTTTTTCATTATTTTGACCATTTCTCCTTTTCTACAAATAAATACTAAATTTTTGCTGGAAATTTTGGAAACATGTCAGTAATTCATAGAATAAAAAAAACAAATGTTCATTTTGCTCAAACATTTACCTATAAAAAGTAAAATCAGAGAAACTGATTATTTTAAGTGGTCTAAAAAGTCTTAATTTTTTTCCAGCGCTGTATATTCAAAATATTGGTGAAAGAGTCCTCAGCAGAACTGTATAGAAATATTCAAAGCAACTCTCTCACGGAAACTACGTCAGTCTTTACAAGATTTTTTTGGAGCTGTACCTCTTCGTCTTTGGTATTGACATCCAATTTCTGCGTGCTGATGGCATTCCTGATGTACTCGATGTTATTTTCTCTGCAGTAATCAAAGATATTCTTGTCCTCTTCCCTGAGAACAAGACAGGAGGAAAAACAGAAACAAAAACAGTTATGTTGTAATTTTTCTTTTAACAAAACAGGAAAATAAGAGCAATAATTTATTGTCACTAAGTATTTGTACATTAGTGGGTAAATCCCTGTGCAACTCAAGTTTTATATAGATTTTTTTTTTCTCATATATTGTTTTTGGTTGCTTACAGCTTGCAAGACAGGCATTTGTGAAAACCATCAACATCAAAGTTATTTCCCTGCTCAAAATACTCTCTATCATATATGTCCTTTACCAGTCAGTGAACTTAAACTTCCTTCCTGGTTTGTACGTCATCCAAACATACGCCACATAAGTAGTAGTGACATCAGTTTTGAATCATCAGAAATTTAACACTATCAACATATGATACTCAACCATACTGATATCACAGCGGCAGACACACATGCCACGTCCCCAAGGGACAGAGGCACGCACAGCGACACCATCCCACCTCTAATTATATCTCTCTGTCTCTAATCACCTTGTTGCATTGGGGACAGGAAGGAGTGCTTTGGGGGTGTGGTGAAGGTGGGAGAGATGTTGGGTAAAAAGGAGGGGTGCAAAATCTCATTTAGAGCTTTACGCTTTCCACTCCCTCTTACCCACCCAAGCCATTCAAATTAATTGAATTTAGTGCTCTATTGTCTGAAAGAAAACCTGCATATTTGACACTCCTATTGCTCCTACAGAGTCACTCAGTCAACACAAATCCCATAGCTCTTCATAGTTTACATACAAGTTGTCTTCCTGTGCTGCTTTGGGCATGGAAAACTCCTGAGAGCCCAGCTAGCTTGAGTCACACTTACTCTCCATGAAGGCTAAACATGTTTAGCACAACTGAACCATTGATACAGTTAAGCCTGAAGTTATTCATACTCTTAGCAGATTTTGATTTTAAATTCTTTTTTAATAAAGAAGTTTGTTTATGGTAGGAAATTAGATGGGTATCGCTAAAAAAAATAACAAAACAACATAAAAGAAAGCAGGTGAAACAATAGTCATTGAGCTATATGATGTTCAAAGAGCAGATCAGACTCTTTTCTGCAAGTTTTTTTTTTCTAAACATGATCTACTTGACTTGAACTGAAATATATAGTCAAAACATCAGGGTCAAATCAAAATATAGTAAAAATGCTAACATTAACCAAGCACTTCTGCTTAGTGCAGTTTATTCAAGACAACTGTATACACACACACACACACACTCGCACACACACATTTGTTTGAGCAAATTACACAACTTTCAAAGCCTGAGGAATTTTGTAAAAACTCATTTTCATGCTTAATTGGGTAGAAGAAGATAGTACAGAAAAACAAACAAAAAAAAATGTGAATAGCTCAGATCAGTTTAACACCACACTGAGGGGAGATTAAACTTGAAATTTAAAATTTAAATATGTTACCTTTTTCTATAAGAGGACAACAGATACAAAGAGAGTTTTCTCAGTGGTTCCTTCTTTTTTTTAGTAATCCATTTCTTTTCCTTCAGTTTCTCAGTTACATCATCTCTCTTTTGTCTTCACTCGCTCTTTTTCATCTGCTCATGATGAATGATGAATAACTCAACACGCTTTTATCAGGGGAGGGTTATGTATCAGCACATTAATTTACATACCCCTGATTACTGCAGCTATGTTTATTCATGAAGCCCTCTGGTGGACCACGCCCACTTCCTTGTCTGATGGCCATCATGACCCCAAAGCTTGCCTGATGCGTGGCCACTATCCGTCTCCCCCGGCAACTAATCAATAGGCCGAGTCATCCGTCTTTAGTTGATGGTGAGACGGGGCTGGCATGACACATACATATGAATGACGACCAATATTGCACACACCGGGAGCTTTGGGGTTATAAACAACCATTAAAATTATTTTACAAATGAATGCGCACACACACACAAACAATTATTTGGACAACAACTTTTAGCCCAATAGGACAAAGGAATCCAAATGCACAGACACAAAGCAACAGGCCATATTCAAACAAGTGATTAATGTGGGCCTTATAAACAACATGACATCCACAACAGTGTAAAGCATGCTGGGAAGGTCACAGGCTACTCTGTCATCACGGCAGCGCCAAGGTTTTTACTATTTGTGTATCTAGGATGTGCATGTGTGGGAACATTGTGTGCTCACACGTGTGTATGTCCAGTGTGGTGTACTGGCAGATATGTCCTTCATCCATCAGGCCAAACTGGTCACACTGGTAAAAAAAAAAAAATACTCATCTACCTGGCCTGAGTTTTAGTGATCAGCAATACGGCCACATAATCCATCAAAGGCAGACGTACACTCACACAATCTCTCATCTTGCTCCCTCGTAAGACCTGAGCTTCGATAGAAGCACCTGAAACAATGAGAACTGAAATAACAAAGGTTTGGCTTCCAGCAAAGAGCTCGCTTTTATCGGAATCCATCTTGCAGGTGGTCGGCAAATTGCAAATGCAGCCTTAGAACCCTCCAATCAGCTCGGCGGTTGCTAATCAATCCTGTTTTCATCCATAATCGTTCCACACACGAGTGGAGGTTGAGTGAGCAGATCAATTAAATCGGCCTGGTTAACAGGTGTTCAGCTGTTTAATATGGAGGCTGTTTATGTGTGAGAAAGAGGAAATTGAAGAGCAGCAGAGCAGTGAGTTCATCACGTCTGGGAGGTTATGCATGACTTCGGATGATAATCACATGGACATACAGCATGAAGTGTATGACTGTCTGCTCAGGTGTGTTTGTGTCATGTTAATGTCATCCTTGTGACGGGCTTCCCATGAGTCTTTGCTGTGACTGGATATCACCAGGGGAACATCGCTCTGGGAAGCTGTCTGCAGCAACCTCGCTCTGCTGTACTCTGTGCATATCCATAACCCTGCCTGTGTAATTGTGTAATTAAAAAAAAAAAAAAAAAAAAGGGGGGGAAGACTCCGGGCGCTTTTTACAGAAAATATGCGTACTAATCATGTACAGACATTTAGTAGGCAACCTTCAGGATTCACACATCTCATTTTCATCTCCAAAAAGCTCTTTTTGCATTGAAATGAAGATGGGGGTTTCAAAGCTTCAGTGAGTCTGCCAGGCAGGAGTAAATGGAGAATGGATTTCATTAACATAAATCAGAACTGCGTGACATTTCCAGACCTGCGACTACACTTACCGTATGTTGAATATAATCAAATATAGCGTCTAGTCTATTGGTTAACAATGCTAAACTCACTAAGTTGACCTGAGAATTAAAACAGGGATACTGCTCCACAAAGATCTATGAAATACTTACACATAAGGCAGTTCAGATATCTATGCGATGAACACATATTTACAATGAATATTAGAATAAACAAGCAGATTCTGGTGGATGATTGAAGAGTTTTGAGCCTGGTTTCTGATCTCCAGTTTTCCAATTTGCAGTTTCTCTTTAAGAAAGATAATATATGAGACTATATGAACTGCCTTCCTGTCAGAAGGGGTCATTAATTACATATAATATTAACAGAGGCGAGTAAATTCTCTGTTTTATTCATAGGTATATCCATACAATAACTCTAAGATTTCCAAAGCTCAAAACAGCTTCAGCCTTCCTTTAATCTGCTGAAAGTCTTGCTCTTTCTCTTTTGCAGTATGAATATCAGTTGAATTGAGTTCAGTTTTATTTATATAGCGCTAATCCACAACAAATGTAGTCTCAAGGCACTTAACAAAAATCCTTTCAATTCAATCCCTCTTACATTCCAATTGATCCTAGCTTTCAAACAGTACAGTGAGCTCAAGTAATTATTTAATTAAAAGGTTTCTATCTCAGCAGATTGCATCATGTTCTTGACTCGCAGCATTCACGTATGGTATCATAGGTTGGAAAATGTGGCTTCCTTTTAAATGACTTTTTACATCTCTACGCTTCTTCTGACTTTATTATTAAAAACCGAAACTAAATTTAGCTAAGTTGGAGTCTTCTTTACTTAGAAACTTCATGCACAATCAGGAGTGATGACAACAATAAGTGCTTAAGTGTATTGCATTTTAACCTTGCATACATCTCAACTTGTATGTGCTGCCTCTGATTTAAATACCTTATCATCTCCTCCTGGTATAAAGAGCTGACTGCTGCTCCTCCGAAACCTGTTCTTCTTTCTGCTCCTCGTCGTTGCTGTAAGAAGAACACAGAAAAATCTGAATCCAGCTTCGAGTCAGTTTTCAGTTAAATCTAGTACTTAACACACAGATGTAAGCAACAGTTACCAGTTTACAGTGCAGTGATGGCTTGTCTCAAGCACGACTATTTGTGTTGACCACCTGTCCAAGTCTCCACCCTCTTTGAGCAGAAGTTTTGGCCTTACTGCTTTGTATTGACTCAACACAAAGAGTCAGACATGTCTATTCACCATGAATGCCTCCACATGTACCTCCTCTCTCACAGTCTGTGCATTCCACATCCTGTATGTAATTTTGTAAATACTCAGAAACTCCCCTGTGTTGTCGGTCTGACCTCATTTCCAATAAATAAGTGCCAAAATGAATGCAAACATGATAACGTGCACTGCGCCTCAGTTTGTGACTCTTGTTAATCATCTGTGTTTTCATTTAATTCCATTGAACATCCAGTTGGGCAAAGAATTTATTACCTAGACTATTCTTCACTAACCAACCTTGACTCACAAAAGAAGCAGCACAAATCGGATTTCAGGGAACGGGGAGAGAGGGAGCAAAACAACTATGCGTGCACTTTTGGGACAAACTAATTCACTTCAGAAACTCAGAATATTCGCTGATGCACCGGCCCTGCTTCTCTACCTTATAATGCAATATAAAGCCAGTGTCTGCTTAACAATTGAGAGGGGAACAGAGGTCAAATTGTGGCTATTATTCTCTCCCCTGCTCCTCTGTCTGTGCACTCCTACTTACACCATTTAACTGTGCCTCCAAAAGAATAGCTCCAGCCATGCCATGACGCTTTGTTAACACTAATGCAATCAGGTTCTTTCTCTTTTTTGGAGGCGTGGGTGGTATGAGCTTTTGCTGGGTTGTCCTCTGTTAGGCCGAGTCAGCAAGTATTTTCCCTGCACAGAATGGCTGAAGAGAAATGTGACACGGTTTCAATTGTGGTGGACAGTGATACTATTAAAAAAGGGACATAAAAGAGGAAGAAATGAATAAAAGTGAGGGACATAAAGAAAAAGGCCACTGGGATTAAAATGGAAAGACAATTTGGAGGCACAGACACAGAGTGCTAGTGGACAATAAGAAAAAGAAGGCGTTTAAGCACAACAGTAGGTCAAAAATAACATGTGAGATGAATCCGCTATTCCTTTCTTTTCAGAAGAAAGAAAAACAACCTTGGCTCATTTGTCAGACATAGTGCTTGTAATATTTGTAACTTTATACTTATTCCTAGTGTTAACAGCCATAAGTACACTTTTCTATTTGTTCTTCGCAATTTTCAAAGTGTAACCAACAGGTAATAATTTTAGACTTTCAAAAACATACAGTGAATGGTAGAGGCATTTTTTTTTATTTCCATCTATCTGCTCTACATGCACACAACTTCACAATCCTCTACAGCAAGGAGAGGATCATGAAACCTCTCCTACAAACACTTTGATTATTATTAGCTTCCTTTACTGTATTTCTGCAGCACGTTCCTGAATAAAGGTAGTTTAGAATCTAAAAGAAAATGAACCCTCTACATCCCAAGTTATGTGTCAAAGCACACGTCTCTCACTTTTCAGATTTTTATCAAACTCAAAACCAAATGCACTTTGTGTATACTGTGGAAAGTTCAGGGTAAATTCCTCCAATTTCTCCGTGTGAGAGGTGGTTAAAACTTACAGATCAACATAGACACATATAAGTGACTGCAGAATATAAATAAACCAACCACAAACAGTTACCTGTAATCTGAAACTGAGTCAAAGCGTAGATGAAACACGTACTAAAGTAAAATTCAAACAACTATGGACCAAAATGCGGTGCTTTCTTTTTTACTTTCAATGATCACCAGTGTATAATGAACTACCATAGAAGGCTCAATAACTGCTTCTTGGAATTGAACTTGTTTTAAAGATTATAACATTTTGATGCAAAAAAAAAAAAAAAAAAAAAAAAAACAGCTATCCAGCTCTTGGTTGTACTAAACAACATAAATGAATGTTCTGCTGGTCATATCAAAGCTACCTCCATACTCTACTTCCACCGGAAATAAGTAGTTTTAAATGAACATCCACCCACTATTTGAAGCGAGCAAAAAATAAGAGTATGGGTTTTTTAAAGTTTTAATGGAGGGACAGGAAAAGGGAACGACTGCCAGCAATGTTGAAATTTGAAGGCTGTGATGAGAGACAAAGGTGCTTTTTGTAAAACATAGACTTGATATGTATTCTCCTGTCTCAAAGGACAACGTGTCCATGGCAGCATAACTCTCATGACAGTCAACTCACATCATGCAGTGAGAAGTGAAAAACTACATACAAGCTGACTGACAAAGTAAGATCAGTTTTGCTTATATTAATTTGTTTTAAAGTTACTGCCAAAAGAAAATAAATGTATTTCAACTTACATTTTTTATGCTGCATGTACTGTATAAAATAATTTGGTAACTAAAAACTACAATATGACAGTGACATCTGCTGGCAAAGAAACTACACTGCATGCACTCAATATGCTTTGAACATGACAAGGTTAACAATGTCATAATGAAGGACCAGGAAGGATTTGCAGAAAGGCATTATATTAAACACAGATAGATCTAAACACTGAAAATGTAAACGTCACATAATATTATTGGTTCTGTTCTTAGAATACCAAATATATCCAGAAACCTTGATGAGTTTTAATTATTGCATGGTATGTCAAGATCCAGAAAACTGCAAATGATCATCTCTGGATGTTCAGAAGTGGTTGTGTTTTTACCTTTGTGGCGCCCTCGGGATCTAACACGTTGACCAGAGAAATGTATTCTTGCATTGCCTGCTCCAGCTGCATGTCTCCAAGCTGCTTCCAGGCTTGCCTGTCATGATAACACAGTGTTGCTTGCAATTCAGGACCGCTCTATTTTAGATGCTAAATATAAAACTAGATGGGTGTTTTAAGAAACTCAAAGTAAAAAAAAAAATCTTACAACAACATACCTGACCAACAAAAAAGATTTTAGCTTCAAAAGCCTGTAATATTGAATGTTTTTGGGGGGATTTTTCATTTTTACATGAGGGCAATTACTCTTCTTAATTTTTCCTTTCTTTAACGCAAATGCAAACTTACATATAAATTTATTTTTTCAGAAAAACAGAATTTTGCTTGTTGAATTGCAACAGGATGAGAGTTCTTAACTTACCATTTCCGTTGTCCTTCAAAATCAAAGAAGCCAGGCTTTGATGTATTGCACTTTCCAACTTTGACCTGTTAGAGGAAAACAATTAGCTGGTATAATATTTGATGAACTACAAAGGTAAACTAAAACATGTAGGATTAAGTTTTACTGCAAACCTCCAAATAAATTGGAAAATGCTGATAATATGTACTACATCTTACAAAAGGAATTATTCTCTTTGAGGTTTTACACATTTTCTATGTTACAGCCACAAATGGCTATGTGTTTTATTATGATTTTGTGTGATAAGCCAACAGAAAAGTAGCATCTGATTGTGAAGCAGACGGAAAAAGATCAATGATTTACATTTATTTAAACCAGCATAAACAGCTCGTGTAATGGCCATCATATTGTTTTTATTTATTTTCAAGTCCAGTTTTTAATCTTTAACTACATTTTTAAAAAGCATATGCTTTCTTGTCATCTTTTGGTATTTGAGTTAAAATCTGGAGAGGACCTCAATGCCTCAGGCTACATATTTGTGACCACACTTGGGGTCAAGATCCTAACTTTGAGAACTTCTGCAATCGTCGGCTTTAATGTTTGGTATTTATGCAAAGCACCGTTTGTTTATAGAAAACTAACATTCCTCATCGGTCTGAACACACCGTACAAACAGTGAAACATGGTAGTGGCAACATTATGCTGTCGGAGGGTTTTTATTAGGCAGAAAGCAGAGGCAGAAAGCTGGTGCTTGATGGGAGGTTTGCTGAAGCAAACACTGAAAGAGAAGCTCTCAGAGGTTGAAAAAAAAGTTAAGACTCGGGGGGGAGAATATTTGTATTCACAGATCCGATAACCTCACAGAGGGGAAAAAAAATTAAAAGATGTTTGAATGGTGTTGCAACACATAGCAAACATTTTGCCATTTTGCCTGAAGCCACATGGTGTCACTACCTACATCCAACATACACCTTTCGATGCCACTGAAATCCAGTTTGGTTTAACCCACACACCTGTTTGTAGCGGGCGTACAGGTAGAGCAGCTGGTCCCTGCTGGCTGTCTGTATCAGATCCTTCACGCGGTCGGCTGCAGACTCAAACTCCAGCTCCAGCTCCTCTCCCTCCAGTTTGTCCCCCATCCCCATGGCGCTGCAGTCAAACTTACTCAAACCCAAGTCCGAATCAGAGTCTGAGCCCGCTCCACCAAGAGGCTCCCCCGTGTCGGGCCGTGCTGGATCCGTACCGGAGCCCGTCGCAGTGTCCGGAGAGGACGACGGGGAACCAGAGGCCATGGTTATTGTTTACAACGAACCGTCTCAGACGACCGAGACTGTTTTTTACCCGTGCGATAAACGTTAACAAGAGAGGCACGGCGGTGGCAAATTGCAAAACAATTAACAATTTAAACGAGAATTAACCATTTAATCCGCTAAAATTCCATGAGAGAAGGATTTGTTTCTGCCGTTGGTCCGTCTCTGGTACTGTCATCAATAGGCGCCGGTGTTTCACTAACGGCTACTGAGAATAGTTCTGGTTCCACTTCGAAACGTTCAGTTGGTAAGAAAATTAACGTTAGAGAGAATGTAACGCTTAAACAAAAATATCTAAAAAAAAAAAAATTATATCATTTATGTAATTAAAAAAAAAAAACGTCCCGTGGGATGTTTTGTTTTTGACGGATAAGTCAAGTTAAGAAGACAAAGAAGAACAAGTTTAACTAAATGTTGCATTACGAACTCTAAATTAATCTGATCTCTTGTAACATAATTATCTGAAAATCTTTACTGGTACATTATTTTGGAGCGACAGCAATTTCAATTTTGTAAGATATAGTCAAAACGTGTTTTTACTATATTTTACGAACTACAGTGCGACGTCAATAAAAAGACCCTTTGGACTATACTTTATTGTAATATTTTAGCTAGCTAACTAAGCAGCTATTAGACTCTCCTATAAAAACGCCCGTGTTTTCAATTAGTAATTAGTAAATTATTTAATTTCTATTCTATATAAATGTTATCCAATAGAGATAATCTTCAGATCACAGCTGCCATAGCAAGTGGGAGAAATGAATTCATCAAAATTTGGTAGGTATTTATTTATTTTTTCACTTTGTCTTTTTCGTGTTTCAAAAGACACGAAAGCTTTAGCTCCAAATGTCCAGGAGATGGTGCTATTGGAACAATCACTTAGTGATAATTAGTGATGTTTGGAACAGCCATCACTGGTTCAACGAGGCTTTGATCAAAATGTTTAAAATTGTACTCAAGTCGCTCCCAAAACTTGTACAATTAGGTTACGCAAATAAATGTATTTTGCATAGCCACAATGAATATTTCATATTGCAGATTCTGCAAAATTCCTAAATGTCTGCAGGCATGAGATTCTCACGGTAACTTAATTAAAAATACCAGTTTCACAGTATCAGTGTATCACCACAAAGATTTTGAAACAAAAATGTATAACATCATCTAACTGCTTTTATTCAAATTAGAAAACATATGTGTATATTTTTCCTATTGCTATAAACATAAAACTCAATTATTTATTGTTATTTTGATTTTGATACATAGGACTAAAATATTCATTTTAGGTGTATATTGTTCAGGATAGTATACCTTTTAGCTCTTCTGCTTTTAATTAGGTTACACAAACTTAACAAGCTGACATCAGCTGGTTAATTAGTCAGGCTGTTGGTTAGGGTGGAGCCTGCAATCAGCTAACATAACAGACTTGCTGGTCACAGCTCAGCAAGAAACCTAATCGAGGTTTAGTTTGCACACCATGAATGTGTGTGTTTGTAATAACCATAAATGTTTTCAAACAAGCAAATTTGTCTAATAAAGGGAAAACTTTAGCCTCCTTACAACAAGCTTACTGGCATTGTTCACTGGCAGGTGGGAGAGGAGTAATCTTGTATTATTTTCATGAGCCAACTGATAGAGAAAACATGGAATAGCGGTGAATCTTCACAAGAGTGGCAGGGCTGAGTTGCCTCAGTAAAGGTCTATACTTATAGCTTCCCAAAGGAAAAGGTTTCCCATAAGATGAAGGCAAAAGGCAACTTTTTCCACAGGAGCTTTCTCTTTAGGGCCCCAGACTCTGGAACTTTCTACCTTTGGTCTTGAGACACACTTAACTCCAGTTAAAAAGATATATTTTTAAATTCACTTATTATTTTTCTCTCTTGTGAAGCATTTTGTGATTTTATAGGATGAAATGTGCTATAAAATTTACTAATAAGAAAAAGTCTGGGCAAAATGGTATCAGTGGGACAGTTCAAAGGAAAAAAAAAACTACTTAAAAAAAGAAATTCATACCATCAATCAAGTGTGGTGGTATTGTGATGGTCTGGGGCTGAACATTCAGAATCTGAACATTTTGCTGTACAGCAGAATTTAAAGGTTATCTTTGTATAAAACCCAGTGTTATAAAATTTGTTGATCTGAAAGGTTCTCATGTGATAAAAAACGAATGAATGAATTTACATGATATAGCCCACCCTGTTTCAATTTTTCATTGCTGGCAACTTTTACCACTAGAGCAAGGGTTTAAATCCAACTGTATAGCAAAACTGAAACCATTTAGAATAACCCAACTTTTTAAGGTACGGTAATTTGTTTTTCTTCTTCCACCATCATTAAAGTTCTTTTTACTATTGCATCAGTCAAAAATCAGATTTGGAGCATGATGAAAAGTTTTTAAAAGGATAAAAGTAGGGGTTGCTTGTTATCCTGTTCTTGTAGAACTTTATAATGGGATACAAACAAGCAAAACAATAACTCAAGCATCCAATTTGTTGTTGCAAACAAAATTGGTCAGTCCAATCCGTGATAATTAATGAGATTATGAGTCAATTATAGAAAAAAATCATGCAACTCTGTAAGTCTATACTTTGGCTTTTCTGTATTCAGAGGGAAATTAAAGCTATAGCATTTAGAAGAAAATAATAATATGATCAAATAAGTTCATCACTTCATGCTTAGTGAAATTTATTCTTCACTAGACAGTAATGTTCTGAGCTACTTTCCTTACTTATATTAATTCACTTGTTTAGTGTCAAACCTGAGCAAGTGTTTCATCTGGGAATTAGCTGTAGAAGAAAGTAACTCTTCTTCAGTTATAGAGTGTAACATAATCTCTGTTTTTATTGCAGACAACTCTCCAGACTGCAGTATAGAAAGCCTCTATAAGGACACAATTAAAGTAAGGAGTAGATATCTGGAGTAGCAACAGTTATCCGGAGGACCCAACAGCGCCCGGTGCCAGAGCGCGCCCTGCTGACGCAACCACGTCAGTGCTGTTCACTGCATGGCCGTCAGCAATGTCCCCAGAACGGCCCAGGGAGGGACCGAGGAAAGTCACTGAGCCAGCCTCACATTGTGCCGCCGGGCCACCTGTTAAAAAGCAGCCGCTGTCATCGCCTTGGACCCCGAGAAGTAGCATGCGGGACGGGATCCGCTCGGAGCGCACTGAGCGGGACGAGCCCAAAGTGAAGTGAGAAGGAGCGGAGAGAGGCGCGCTTCCGCACCGCATGTTGAGCCAGCAAGTTGCCTGACAGAACAAAAGTCGCGTCGACGGGGAAGGGGAGAGACGCACTCGGATTTAACAGAGCTTTTCAGGGACACTTGTTTCGGCAAAATGAAATTCGCGGAGCATCTTTCGTCCCATATCACCCCAGAGTGGAGGAAACAATATCTTCGCTATGAGGTATAGTCAAATACAAATTTCAGGCTGTTTAAAAATAAATGCCTGCTGGATGAGGACACAGGCGAAGACGTATTATGTTTTTAATGTCCTCAAAGAAACTAAAATATAACGAAATTAGTATCATATCTATTTTTTAAAAGCACCTTTTACGTATTTTTTTATTTCATATTTACTTTTGAAGTTGATCCTTCTCTTGAGAGCAGTAAAAGGCTGGAAAGATAAGAGATACCCTATTGTTTATGGAGGGGGAATTGACTGCGGTTAAGAGCCAAAGGGAGCATTCAGGGTTTATTGTTGGTAGCTGAATTTAAAACACCTGAAATTAATTATTCAGCCTCTTTACCAACTGAATTCCTGATCAATACCTTTTGTAGAAACATTTTTTCTTTCATTTTGGTCATTCCTAATATTGTATTTGTGCCACTATATATATTTTTTTCTAAATAAGTACTCTCTTTTATTTCAGATCCCAGGAATGAACCTTAACATTTTTTGTTTGCCTAGTTGATTTATGGGGTTATCTCACAATTTGTGCTGTAATTTGTTGCAAAATTGAGAATTTACACTTCCAATTATTTTTTTTAATCAAAATATAAAAAACAGAAAATCATGTTCTAATTTGATATAGGCATTATTAATATTGTTACATTTAATCAGTAATAGTTGGCTCTATAATTACAAAAGTGTAATACTTTTTGTCAGATGTCTGCAGATATAGAGAGGTAGGTCCTTGTTAATACTCATGCTCTTTGTTGAGGAATGTACAGGACTTGGGGAGCATGTTATTTTTCACAATCTACTTCTTACCGGAGAAGCTTTGGTGCAGATATGCTGCTCAGTTCCATTTAGCTGTATGAATTATAGACAAAGACCCTGTTCTCGTCACCCTGTGCAACCTACACCCCAGACCCAACAGGAACTCTCTGCGGCAGTGTTATTTTGGTAACATGCACTGGATATTAATATTAAGTTTTGAAGTCCCTTCAGTAGGCATGGAGAGCTCTCCATCTTGAGGCAAATGACATGCTGCCATTTTCGTGTGATTAACATATCTTTAGATAAACCCGTAAAGGAGGAAAAAAGTTGATAATTATCAAAATGCAGTGGGAAAAGGTTCTTCCTAAAATAAGAGTTATATTTAACAGAGTTATTAATTTATACACATGCACTCAAAGGCTGTGTAGTGTCGCTACATGTATATGGGGAAGCACACCGAGCTTGGGGACAGATGCATGGCCATACCAGCCATTTTACACCTCCAGTATTTGCCAAAGCACTCACTGACCTGAGATGGATGATGATAGATTTTTTTCCATATTCCATGCTTAGGCTTAATGTTGATAAGTGGTTAGAATTTGATGTTTACATTTATAGTTTTATTATATTTTGGCCAAATACAATTAATGCTGTAATAAAATAAATGTTATACCTGGTTTATTTAATGCGCAATACTTGGGTGCGCTACTCACTTATTTAGAGCTGAAGTGAGTATATCATGTTTTTTAGTAAGCATAGTCTGTAAAAATCTTGTTGTTGAATATTTGACTCTATTTTTGTTGTAAATAGTTAATTACAGAAATGCTCTCATGTTCATATTCTTTGAGTTTATCTCCAGTCTAAGATGCAGACTTTGGACCAAGGATGTGTGTGTGCCTTGAAGCCTTCAGTCTTTGTTTGACCTGTAAACACCATCATCACCTGAGTGGGTGGCAGCTCGATAGCTGCTCTGTGCTGATCATGGGCAACTCAATTAAAGTCAGTATATGAGTTCAAACGGGTAAAAACATAAATTGAGTCATTCTCAGCCATTCAGCAAATATAGGTTATTGTTTATAAACTACAATATCCACAGGGTGTTTGAGAGTATGTATTCTCATGCAGAAAACATCATTTCTGTAATGTAATCAGTATTGAATGATACACTAACATATTGTCTCAACAGTACAGGTGTTCATTTTACCAGGACACAATGCAGAAAAAGCGACACCTGTTCACATAGCTGTGTCTTTGGTCAGGTGGAATATTTCAGCTGTTCATATCCAGACTGAATATAGTTGTAGGTGACATTCCGTCTCTTGTGTGCTGACATTAATTAACCCACTGCCCAGTTTTCACTCTTCATTTTTTTGTGTGCTCTATTGTGTGAAAAAAAAAAAAAAAAAAAATACATACGCCGTCTGGGTAGATTGGTCAACCCGTTTCCATGCAGATTAGAGAAATGCGGCAAAGTGAGTGTTCTAGCAAACAATGCCTTTAGTTGGTGAGGCACTTCATTCAAATGTGGGAACATTGACAAGACGATTGAACGATGGAATAATTAGGTGTGTGCTTTATCCTGTGGGATTGTAGGTACTAAGCAGCTGCTTGTTATGCAGGCATATGTCCTTCCATCCCAAGAGTTTTGTCCAGAAGGACAGTTGATGTATATTGATGAGAAAAATTTTTCCTTTAAACATAAATCTTATAACTAAGCAATTAATTTAACCTTCTGAGCAATTATTGGATCTTTTCCCCTACATTTTGCGTCCAATATGGAGGTGAAAACAATAACCAGATGTGATGGTAATTGTTGAATGTACTTGTATTTTGTCTAGCTGTGGAGTCTGAAAAACATCATAAGAGATAAAGATGTAGGTATGTTTGTGTGTGGGCGAGAGAACAAGGTCTTTATAAGCATTTGGCTGTTCCGTCTAATCATTTCTGAAAACTCCAATGAGGAGGAGGAGGACAGAGCATGACTCCTGTTTACAGATTAAAACCAAATTACTGTCTCATTTTAAACTGAACATAGATGTGATTTCACTAGCTTGTTGTGTGTTCAAAGGTCATTGTACCTTGTCTTTATCTTAATTTGACTGAGTGTAGTGGTTTAGGCTTTGTAACAACTACATAAATTATGTATTCTGAGCTGAAGAAATTTTATTCATATGCAGAATACTACAGTATGACCATTATGTATACAACAGGCATTGCATGGCAACTGCTGAGAGCGCTCCTCCTTTCTATACCTCCCTCCTCCTTCCCATCCTCACCTCGCCGTTCCTCCCCCACTGGGAAGACATCTGGTCCCTTACCAGACCTGCCCTCTGCACTCCTCCTCCCCTCTTTCCAGCCTCTCCTCCCATCCTCTCCACTCCTCTTAATGTACAGATCCACTTAGACACGGAGCTGCCGTTTTAAGTGATCCATTGGCTTTCTGTTTGAGCCACAGATCTCGTCAGGCCCGGAAAGGGTCACTTGCATGTGATTATATAGCTGTCTGGCACTGAAATGTGTTGGTTAGTGTAAATTCAACACATTGTGGCTTTTTAAGGATTTGTTCCGAAGATATTCATTATGAACGCCATTCTTCTGTTTTCCGGAGAAGATTTAATCCCAGTACTTGTGCTGTATTTGTGTTTGGTTTAAGTGTGCCACATTACTGCATGATCATCAAAGCTGATACTTCCATAATACTTGACTTTGGCATTGTCCACAGGCTTTGCAAATAAAAACGGTAGTGTCTGCTGGACCAACTCAGTTACATTTAAAGCCACACTCACAATGCTTCTTATAACAGCCATGACCTACAGCTTAGCCCTGCAGGTTCATGTCAGATATCAGAGTTTTCCATATGCCAGTTGATTGGTGTTTCCTAGTCGTAAGCGAATCTATGATATTCCCTATATGTCTGTAGTGGAGAGTGTAATCTCTTCATCTCTTCTGCCATCATCTGTTGGACAGAGACAACAGTGACTTAGAAAGACTAAACAACCTGATAAATGGTTCCGGTGACTGCTTTGGAAGCTCTGGAAATGATGGTGCAAAGAAGGATTCTTCATAAAATCAGTGAAATTATGAACAACCCAGAGCATCCTCTTAATGAGACTACTTTACCACAACAGAGTGACTTCAGTCAGAGGCTTCTTCAGGTTTGCTGTAATACAGATGGCTATTGGAGATCCTAGCAGCCCAGCATCTACAACAACTCTTTGAAGAACCTGGGTTAATATGAGTTACAGCAACATTTAATTTCCCCTTTGGACCAATAAAGTATTTTTGAATTTGAATTCAGTGCTCCAATGCTACTTAACAAAATGTTTAGCTCCTGGTGGATGCTTCAGTGCCAGAGCTTCCTTCTGGTCCTGTTTTGTGGGGGGACATTAGTATCAGCTATCAACAAGCCTAATGCACTTTATTTATGAGCGATTCTCGCCCACACATAGGATTTCCCATAGTGCTCCCTCACTGCTTTGTTGTTAAAAAAAACTCAAGACAGAAGTGACAGCAGACCTTTTTAGAAACCTAGTTTTTCTCTCAGCACTAGAAGTTTGTCATATGGATGTTCATATTTCTGCATCTTATTTCTAAAGTGTTTTTTTATTATGAAAGGCTGCTTGAGGAAACATGTATTAATTATTTTTTCAAATGTTTAGATCTTAAAAGCTTAGATAACTAAAATTTTCCATTTGTAAGTTATGTTAGCAGCTGCTTGCTGAAAGTTTGCTGTATCTCTCATGAGCAACCTTTAAAATGTGCCGAGGCTCCCTGCTTGTTCATACATGCTGCTTACAGCAGCAGTATTTCCAGTTGAGCTGTCCCACAACTTTAAATACTCCAGTCTACTATGAGGGGAAGAGTGCACTGTGTACAGTCACAGGGTTTTGGTTACAGCACATATGAAAGGTTCTGTGCTGATCCATAGTGATGGTTATTTGTGTCATTATAAAAATTTAAAACATCTATTGAGTCAAATCTGTATTTATAATTGGTAAGCGGTATTCCAAACAGAACAGCAGATAAAAAAACAACTGATTGAAAACCTTTTACAAATAGTTATTAAATGATCAAATGAATGTGGCTGCGTAATTTTGGTATGAATTTTAAGTGACCTGAATCTGTCTGTATGATTGGATTGGACTCGAGTGACCTGAAGTGATTAAAATTGAATCTCAATTGAGTATAAATTGATATAAACTCAGCGTGTTTGTCTTGTCAAGACTCTTGAGGTCACATTTTGTGTGTAAATTAAAAACTTAACTAAAACACAGACGTAAACCTTAAGCAAACATGAGTTCCTTCATGTTTTGTGGGTGTATATCTGCAGCCATCCATCATTTTAACATTCATGTCTTCACCAGGCCTTCAAGGAAATGCTGTATTCGGCCCAGGACCAAGCCCCATCCATAGAAGGTAAGGACCCTCGCTGTTTGGATAAACAAACCCAAACACACAGACAGGCAGAAACACTCTCAGACACACTTATATGCCCCCTGTTTGGGCATTCCCAGAATAACAGCCCTTCATCTGCTAAAAATAGATTCAAATTACTGCTAACTTGTTGACACACTCTCCACTGTGTGACTCAACAAGACCAGAGTCAATTATTATATCATTACTGTTTGCTTTACCTTCACTTTGTTCACTGCTTAAATGAACAGATAACATCACATGAGAATACAGAAAACACTTGTTTGTTTTCTTGGATGATTGATAAAGTTAATGGATACATTTGTTCCAATGTTTATTTTATTCCAGAGTTGGTGGGATAGTGGATATGTCTATATGAAGCAAATACATATATAACTGTTATAGCATTCTATATTGTTTAGAGCCATGTACTGCAGGCCTGGGTGGTATAACAGAACTTGGGTTCAGTGCCAGCTTTGCAGAGTATTGCTGCTACCAGGGCAAAGATAAGAAAGGGCACTGGCTATAATTACTCTGTGTTGCTGGATTGCAAGTGATGTATACTGAGGGAAAAAATTCACACCATTTGCTTTTTATTTCAGATGGCCATTTGTGGAGGTAAACAACTTTCTTTAGTTGCAGGGTGGAAGTACACTTTATGACAACATGGCTGCACCGGCTGTGACTGATAGCGTGTGCCAGATCCAGTTGAGAAAAAAATAGTACTTGACCTACATGTGGCAGCACAAACATGACTTCTGCCATTCTCTGTTATCTGTTTTAGATAAAATTGTGCAGTTGGCTCAGTTTTCCAAGTCCCCTTCTAGAGCTGCAGCTCTGCCCACTGTGCAGACCTGATATGGAAGAGAGTGATGTGACTCTTTCCATGAGCAATAGAGGTGTAACATAACCTCACTGGGATGAGCAAACTGTCAGTTTGTGTGAAAGCTGGAGTGTGAGCTAGCTTGATAAAATCAGTTTCAGAAATTTTTTCATTTGTTTTTTGATTGCTGCAGGTGTAAAATGAGACCTTTGGGATGCATAATGAGAATTTCTTGATGAAATGACATTTAAATGTTACGTGATTTTAAAACCTGCATTTATTTTTGGGATAGACAATTCATGCCTTGATGATAACATCTGAGGCCTGTCTTTCGTTTGACTAGTGTCTCTAGGAGCTGCAGGACAGGCTCAGTGTGGATGATAGATTATTTCCTGTCCTGTGTATAAACTGTAGTCATAGGTCAATGTTCTGTCTCTGTCAGCCTAGGATGACATACAGGGCAATTTCCTTTGAAAAGAGACAGAATCAATCAGTCAACAGAGAAATGTGTCTTCAAGTCGGGTTTTTCTAACATTTCCAAATTTCCCCGCTCAACCAACCTGATTAATATTGATATCACACTTTTGCACAGAATGTATTTGCATAGACATTAGTATCCTTATTAGCATTTTTTGTGTTTAGGATATTTTTTTTTTACTGTTGATTGTGATTAACATACAACATTTTGAATTTAACAGAAGTTGAGTTGATTTTGTCCATTTTGCTGTTTGTTTTTTGGATTAGTGTATTTAATTCCTTTAAACATTCATCATAATATCTATAAATCTTCACTAAAGCAGACATATTAATGTGACACAGAAGGGTGTAAGTGTAATCCTAAGATGACAAAATTGAAGTACTAATGTACTTATTCTGTAGGACTAACATTGCAAGATAAAATTTGTTTCTGAAGATATTACACAATCGTCATTTGTTTTGGTATTGTTAGGGGAAACAGGGTGCAATATAAGCAACGGCAGAAACAAATAGCATTATTGAGCCCTGAGAAATACATTCTTCTGTGCCTTGGTTTTTTTCCCTTTTCACAAGACAAATAAGATCAGCAGGTGTTATTAAATATAGACTGACTGCAGCACTTTCTCTTACATAAATTTAAAGGACAAACCAGTCGATTTTCTTAATACTTTCACTCTTGTAACCAGCTTGTAACGACAGCAGCAAAAATGGGAGTTTTGACATCACATCACTATCAAGATTTTTTAATTGATTCTTGAATTCAGGGCTAGTAAATCACTAATTGTGTAGTTTAACAAAATACATGGTGCTTGAACAGTTTAATGACAACTGTATTACATTTCCAAAATGTCTTTTGTTAGAGGAATACAAACCTACCTGCTTGATAAAAAAAAAAAAAAAATCATAATCCCACTTATTCTACTTTCTATTGAAGGTACAATTATTTAACAGAATTTCTAACTGTCTTCCTATTTTTCTATTTTTTGTCTTTTTTTCATGCTTCAGCATTTTGATATTCAGAAAGTGTAGCGTTTGCCTGGGGGAGACAGTTTACTGAATTATAAGAACTTGCTCACCCACACCGTTTCTTTACTGGACACCCTGCTGCAGCTGATTAAGATGTGAGCGGTGCAGTAGTTGGTGAGTGCTTAGCAAGCACATTTCAAGGCCTCCTCTATCTAGGTCTCCTTATATTGTTAGCAGATTGGAAGATGCACAATATTAGGAAAACAATAACAACCATCACTGCAGTGAGCCTGTGCAGGAATATAAAGCAGAAAATCAGACCCAAGTAGTGTTCTGTTAACCACTGTATTTAAAATAATTAAAATATAATATCTTTTTTAAATTACTTCATGATCCTTTATCCCTCAAGTCTTATTCTTAACGACCCCATTTTATTTGGTCCATGTATAGCTGTAATTAAAGCACACCTGTCATGTTTTGAGTGCCAGTATACAACAGAGAACAGCTGGTGCCCAGTCTTCTATCCATTGGAATGAGCTACGCCAGTTCAAACACTCTGATTATTACGGAGATAAAAGCGCTATGATATTATATGCAAAGCTTTAAGATGGATCTGCATTCTGTAAAGGTGTGAAGTAATATCTGGAGCAATGCTCAGATTTATGTTGTATTTTGGTATTGAAACCATTCATTTGTGCTTCATTCATGTGTTCATTCACTGACTCTTTGTTTCTACCAACACCCTCTTAATGGCCAGTGCATTGTTTTGATGTTATCTGTGCAGGGCTGTGCTGCTTTGCTGAGCAGTGGATTAGATTATTATTGATGGTGCTGGTTAATACACAGTGAAAGAGAGCTCAATCCTCAATGTTGCTATAGTAGGGTGCCAATTATTGACATGGACATCCACATTTTTAGCCTGTAAATAATTTTCCAGTCTTTATCCCATGATTGATGACCATGTAAGTCACAACCAGGAGAACAGTATACCTCAACTTATTATTGACTTGTTTTGGATTTTATTTTAAGTATGAAATATTTGACATGTTGGTAGTATCCACAGCTGCACATCTATAAAATAGCAACAATTAACAAGCAATGTTTTTTTGCTGTTTTTTTTTTTTTTTTTTTTTTACATTTTTGTTGAGTTTTTAAAGTATCCTAGTGTCTCAAAGAAGTAGAGGCAGAGCCAGGACGGGTATATATTTCTAAAGGTAGGAAAAATTAAACAAATAACAGGAAGGGTTGCCATACCATGGAGACAGATGTACAGATGAATAAAACCACTCATCAGGTGAGAACAAACTGACCTCAGAGTCAGACATTCATTGTTCTGTCTTGGACACCTGTTCCATCAAACCCATCAAAGCTTCCTGCACTGCAACTTATTTTTGTTCTCTCATCTCCCATAAATGTATAGTTCCTCTCATTCGCTGTGATAAAGCTTTAATAAGACACAAATCAACAGGATTTTAATGGTAAACACATGTTAGTGAACACAACAGTGTGAGATTGTCCCAGTACGATGATCCTGAGTAAAATTACACTGTGACGTGATTAATTTTATTTAATATTGATGAAGAAAGCTCACTCATAGTGCTCCCAAAATATAACGTATTTGTTATTACAGTTCTGGTGTTATACATATTTGTTCTTGGTCAATCTTTTCTTAGGCCACAGACTTAAACAAACGCATCAAAATGTGAAAATTTTAAATTAATTTTCAAGTGTTTTTTTACCTGTATTATTCTACCTTTTTTTTTAATCTGATCTCTTTGAAAGCCTACACTCAGCTGCTGAAATGTTATTTTAAGAAAAATTATGCTAGAAGTGTCTTTAACTTTCACCCCATTACTGTTTTTTTGCACAACCAAAATGTTTCAATTTGTCTCATTTGTAAGAAAGGTAGGTGTGATGAAGTGTTTTTAGCCAATGACTATGTGCAGCAGTATGTGTGGGACGGGAAGTGCCACATTACTCTATGCTGTCTGAGGACTGTTGTCAACTTCTCTGTCATCTACTTTTTAAAGGATTTTAAACAGTAGGAATGATATGATAAAACATTTTGCTGCTTTTAAAAGCATGACTTGTCTTAACTACAAATTCTTGGTATATCTTGACTTACTTGGTATGTTATTACTTGGCTTATGCTTTCTTGGCACTATCTGTCAAGCTTTAAACTCTGCACAGGAAAGTCAGCCACCAGGCTCAAGCCTACAGCCCAGCCATTTTGACCAAGTGCCAATCTAAACCATTTTCTAATGGATATTTTTGTGTTTGTGTCTGGACCTTTAATGCCTAGTCAAAGCACCAGCATGAGTAATGAATACAAATCATGGTAGTCATTTTCTTATGTAGCTGTCCATGGTGCATTTTCACTCACCATTTTGTCTGCTGTTTTCACACCCATGATGAGGGGTTAGTTGAAAAGCTGCTTGGTCGTATAATACAGAACTGATTGTTATTCTGCATGCATACAGCCACAGTTATTACTGTTCTTGTTCTTTGTTGCAGTCGTCCTGCGCCCCATGTGGAAAATTACATTCCAATTTATGTGATAATTTTATTTGAGCTACAAAAAAAGTTTGTTGCTCAGATGTATATTTAGAAATACTGATGCATAATTCCTTGTTCTTTTAACTCTTTGTTAAAAGAGTTAAATTTTAATTGGATAAAATTCAAAAATGAATTTTATCCAATTAAGATGAAGACAAAGTGCACATAGTTGCATTAGTACATCCAAGATCCCTAGAAATAAGCCTAGTTGAAGAAAGATTTTCACATGTCAACCAAAACAGACCAGGGTCAAGTTTGCATATGTAGTTGAATTATGAATGCATAAATATTGTCAGGTTCCCTAAACCTAGCACGTCAAAAACACATGTGCCTGAGATAAAGCATACACACATTTCTGTTGTTATACATACAGATAAACCCTGGCAGGTTTTCCGGAGGTCAGCCAGTCAGTGTGATAAAAAACAGAACTGGAAGGGGGACATATAGAAGTGCAGACAGATAGGTAGACAGGCAGAGGAAAGGAGGGGCGGTGGGACAGTAGTTCGGCAGCCAGGGTCTCCCCCCAGCTGCATTATTGATAGCTTCTTTGACAAGCTGCTGCTCATGCTCACCCCAAGCACTAACTGGTGGGTTTTTGTGGGGGTTGGTTCCATGTGTAGTTCTTAAACACGGTGCCACCCAAGTTAATATAGTCAAAATGAATCAGTCTAAATCCACGGAATGCTGTCTTATATAGCTCAAAAGCAAGTAAACTTCAGCTACGAGGCCAGTTTTGAGCTATGGAAGTTATATACTAGTCATTTGATGAAGTCTCAAAAGGGAAAACATGCAGCAGGATCCGGGTCAATACAAATCTAGGATTGCTATTCCAAGGTCAGGGACTCATTGAACTGAGGTAACGAGCAATGAAAAAGGTATTGAGTAAGAGCTTAATGAAGAAAGATTGAGAACAGTCTGGGCTTTGTGTTTGCCTGGGTGGGTAAAAAATAATAATGGTATCCATTCAAAAATAAAGGACATTGATAGCAATTGTCAGGGTTTTGTGTGGATCAGGAAAATGGAACAGAAACTGAAGGAGAGGAAGCAAAATCCTTTGCACAGCAGACAGACAGACTGAGTGGGAGGTCTCTGGGCACATCTCCAATGCATGTTGCCCTGCATTAGCACTATAGCCATCCCGCAAGAAAAAGACGGTGAGAGAAAAAGAACCTCGGCAGATGAAAGTCTTCTATCTGTCCATCCATTATTCATCGATGAATTAGATTGTGCATGAATGAAGTTGAGGAGGAGAAAGAGCAACTGAGGAGAAAAGGATTGAGTTTGTTTAGATAAGATCATAGTGTTAAATATGAAATGATTTTAAAAAATGAAATTTTTTTAGATGTGGGGAATTCTACCAAAAGGAGCAGGTTGCTGAGACAAGGACACATGAAAGAATGATCATGGTGGTGTATTCTGGAAAGGCAACGGGTGAGGGACCAAGGTGAAGGAAAGGGTAATGGTGTTCAAAGGAGTAGAGATCGTCATAAACCTTTACACCTCCTAAGCAGAACTATGAGGGTTTCTAAGGCTCATCATGGGTCCTGCACTCGTGGCTGTCCCCAGTTAGCACTTTATGTATAGACATTTAGGACATCTGCACTTCTCTGACTGAAATGCTGCAAGGGATAAACAAAGAAGTGCAAATGGATATGCTTTTCCAACTATTTTGCGCATTGTAATAATTTTCAAAACACAAAGACAGAAGGTGCAGAAGTGCTCAAAGAGATAGAAAAAAATCTGTCCATCCATTTCTACACCTACTTGTCCTTGCAGGTGGAAGGGGAGCTGGCACCTATTTCCAGCTATAATTGAACCTTGGACAGGTCATTAAAGCAACACAGAGACACAGGACTGACTTGGTACATATGCTGAAATAACCCTTGTATCTTTTTATGGAGTATTTTCTTTGTTCCAATAAAAACACAATTCTGTGAATGTGAAATAAAATTAAAATATAGATTATTGGATCTGGCTGCCATGTATTCCATTTGGGATCAAGTATTGAAGCATCAGTGATCTCAGCAATCTCATGCATGGAAGGCATGTGAATATAATTAGATATTCACATGAAAAAACATGATTATTTTTCATGTTTTAGCACTTCCAGAGCCTGAAAACTGTAAGGTAACCCCAGTTACTAGATAAGTTGTTTCATTAATCAAATGTTAAGAATCTTAATTGACAGCTTTGGCTGCCAGCCAACAGGTCAGCAGCCTCTGCAGGATGGAATCTTGTGAATTTATTGTAGCAATTAAAACAACGTGCTGAAAATGATTTTACAGCTTTGGGTCTCATGTACACTACTCACATCACATCTGTGTTTTGTCAGACCAGATGGATGGCTAATAGAAAATAATACAAAACAGGAGATAATGATAGACAAGGACAAAACACAGACTCGTGACTTTGTATTTCTTTACCTTTGGTTTGGTGTCTTCACATCCAGTGTGTCTTTGCTCTATGCCACGCTCACATACAACTAAATAAAATAGGTTTTCACATGTATGCTTTTAGTGCTACTCATGCTCACAGAGGTAGCTGCTCTATGTAGAGTGAGTGGGTGTGATTGTGAACCACGGGTGATGACAATAGTGCCATATGCTGATGTATTTTTATTTTTCCTAGTGCTCTATAGAGGAAAACCACTTACTTGTCTTTTTTCTACAAATGTTCTGAGAATAATAGAAAATCTTAATTGATAGACAAAATTGACATCCCCTTTTAAATTTCTAATCCAGGACTTTATTTTTAAATTTCTCAGCTCACTTTATCTGTTTTAATTAAAAAAGTTGTATTTCTCATGAAGCATGTTGGCCATGTGGTTATTTTATTCTTTATGTTTAGGTGATCCCTGTTTCTGGAGAGAACTTGGTTCAGACTGACTCAAAGGCATGAGAACATGGTTATGCTGGAGCATCACATTGCTCTCTATTTTCCTCCTTATAAAGCAGTATTGCCTCTGAGATGATTATTGGGCATATTACAGGTGTCACGGCCCCCAACTGACAACTATTACCCTGTTTAGAAAATTATTACAATGACCTTTCCTTATCAACTGATGATTATTGCACAGTTATTATATTTTAACGAGATTGACCTCTTGAAAGTCAAGGGTACACAAGATGAATGCATGCTTGATTATAGGGCTTTAAAGGTGGCATCCAGTGCCTTGCAAAAGTATTCATATCGCTTGAGAGTTTCCTCATTTTCTCACCTTACAACCCAAACCCATAAAATCCTAATAATAAAATCTTATTAGGATTGTATGTGATGCATCCACACAAAGTAGTGCATAATTGTAAAGTGGAGGGAAAATTATACATACTTCAAAAGCCTTTTCTCTGAGACTTCTTAATAAAACCCTCAAGAATTTAAATTCTGATAAGAATAATAAGAAAAAAACATTGAATTTTGCTCTAGAAAAAGTTAAACAAGTGCGACTACTTTTTTAGGGCAATGTTTTTGGCATTCCTCACAATTTAATGCTACTTTATTTCATTCTTTTCTGCCTCTGAGATGAATGGAGAAATGTTCCAAAAGGACAGAAAGTAAGTGGGAAGTGAGGCAGAGTAGAGGATGCTAGAATGAATAGAAAAAATGGACAAAAAGAAAGGTGACATTGGTGGTAATTGAAGGAAAGGAAGCTAAATCCTAAGGGAGCCTCTATTCTGAGATGTTACATCTACTTGTATAAAATATGTGAAAAAATGAAAGCACGGGAAGAGCCTGTCAGGAAAGAGTTTGATCAATTTTGATTCCTTGTATATTATCACTCTTTTCCATTTTTGTCGGTACTGTAATTTAGCTTTAACTTATATGAGGAGTGGGATTTCTGTTCAGGGAGTTGAAAATTATTAGTCTAAATTTATTTCTTCTCTTATTTACCCTGCATCATCTTATAATCCTGTGACCAGAGGAGAGAGATCAATAATTCACAACTATTGTTCCCCCCCGGACAGCCTGTCTGTCTTTATATTAAATGATGAATTATTAACAATGTGTGAGATGGGAAATCTGCTGAATTTCCCTCCTGATGCCCATGAAATTTAAAAAAAATCGCTCTGGCACACAGAGGCAGCCGCAAGACTTGGAAAGGTGATGATATTAGACACTGAAAGAAACACCATGAAATCATGCCATAACTCTCACCAACATGTGTATTCATTATGTTGAGACTTGTGCAGCTCTTCTTATGGTCTGAAATCAGACCATTTTACAATCAGCAGACCAGTGGTCTGATGCATATTTTATTATTAGAAAAAATGTAATCTGCAGTCTGCCTTGAGTATGTGCAGACCTCTGACAATCAAGCATGTTTATGTCTGTTGGTATGTTCGTTGATTTACACAGCAATTGTCTTGGTAGCAGCTGTATCATTACAGAGACATGAGGCCTGAGCAGTTTTTCAACAGATACAACTGTTTGTGTCTGTTTTGCATTTTGTCTTCAAGCCTCTTCTCAACAAGTGCCATCTGATAATTGGGCCCCCTAATCACCCTATTAATATGCAGCTCAATTGAGCAGAGAACAGCTTATAGTTCCCCTGATAGGGTAATAGCAAACATTTAATATAAAATGACTATTGAAGATTTGTTTTTTAGGGTTTTGTCTGACAATTAATGTTTTTTGTGGACTGGGGCAAATTGTAGCATTGTTAATCTCTAAAGAAATTCATTTTATTGAAGCCTGCAAATGGCATTGTGAAATTATAAAAGTGTTCATGGGGGAGGTAGTGGGATTGTGTATTTTTTTAAATAAAATGAAAAAAATCTGAACCCTAATATCTCTACCGTTGTGTTGACAGAGAGTTGTGTCTAACTTTTTCTGCTATAGTTACCATGGCACCACAGAAAGAGCCTGGAATCATTTGAGCCTCATTTTGTCCCCGTGACATTCAGGTTACAAACACAATAAAGCCAGAACATGCAACTAAAGGGTTTGGGTGGTGTTGTGAATTATAATAGTCTCTAGTGAATTCATGATGGTCCCCCCTGAAAACTCAGAAAAAAAACAGAAAATGTAATTTAGATGAGGGAAAAAATCTGAATAAAAATTGATACAAGCAAACATATAAAAATCTAGTTACATCCAAAGTGTAACTAGAATTGATTGTGAAACAGTTCAGCATTTTTTGTCACTAATTTGAGAACTTGCTTGGCCTCCTCT
The DNA here is from genome assembly GCA_903067095.1 of Girardinus metallicus. NCBI lineage: Eukaryota > Metazoa > Chordata > Actinopteri > Cyprinodontiformes > Poeciliidae > Girardinus > Girardinus metallicus. The sequence continues at coordinate 36,725 of CAEGAE010087309.1, read as the reverse complement.
TGCAGGAATCACTGCATCAATGCAGTGTGGCATGGAGGAGATTAGTCTGTGGTTCTGCTGACGTGTTTTAAATGCCCAGGTTACTTGGATAGCAGCCTTCAGCTCATCAGCAGTTTTGGGTCTGTTGTTTTTCATCTTCCTCTTAACAACCCCATAGGGTCTCTATATGGGTCAGGTGAGGCCAGATTGTTGGCCAATCAAGCACAGTAACACCATTGAACCAGCTTTTGATCTCTTTGGGAGAGAAGACATCCTGGTATATGGCTGCATTGCTTGTGGATTTTAGAAAACACAGTGGACCAGAAACCAGCAGATGACTGGGCACCCAATCATCACTGACTGTGGAAACTTCCCACTGGACTTCAAACAATGTGGATTCTATTCCTCTGCATTACATAGCCGAGTGTACCAATTGCCTGCATTTCTTATGACAGATTTCTTCATTTCCCACAATCCAAATGGATACTAGCGAGTTTGATGGGGTAGTTGGGCACCTAGCCCCATTTCTTCTCCATCAGCCACTGTGTACCTGTCAGTGCGACACAGAGAGTGGCAGTCACTCCGTGCCTCCTCGTGACAGCTTGCGCCTATTCCCAACCTTATCAGCTTGTTGTTGCATACAAAACAGTTTGATGTGAACTCTGTTTCCTACTGGGCAGTTTAATGTGCGACACGAGTATGGGATTGTAAAAACTGACCTTTGCACAGATGTGTCTGACGCATGTCCGCCTTTAGTATGTGCACACCTTTGTGGAGTGAAGTTCACCCGAGTATGTGGGAGTCTTAAGTCTGCAAGGAGTATACATAATTTTGGGCTAACTTTATGTGCTGCATATCATGTTTGTGTGTGTATCATATGTTAATAAGGGGCAGACACAATTCTCAAGGATTGTATCCATGCACAGGAAAAATAAAATGTCAACAATGTTTAGGTATGATTTGCTGCAGGGCACTAGGAGGTTTTCAGGAAGGGTCACTGGGCAAAGACGCACACCACACATACACCTACACGCATACAGATCTAACGCTGCAGGATTCAGCCATGACTTTGTGGTTATTTTATGAATGTGATGAGTGGGAATTCAATTCCCAAGTGCTCACTGATATTAGATCCTGTCTGCCTCTCTTTATACACACATTTAGTGAGCAGCTATTCCATGTTGATCAGTGGCATACACACAGTGTGAAAGAATCTCACACATATGCATCACATCTTTACACGCATTACATGCAATACCACATGCATGCATATTCTGCACAGCATGCTCAGAAACAAGCCATGTGCCTCAATACGCTTTCTAAACACCATCTTTAGAGCGCACACTGCACTGCAGGTTTACAATAACATTTATTGGGTCTTTAAAGAGAAGAGGGATCATAAAGTTTCTGGGTCAGCAAAAGGAACATAAAACACTGATTTCTAATCAAAAGTTTGCATTCTTAGTAAACTGATAATTTAGAGATTTTTAGTAGATTTTTTTCTTTAATGAGTGGTGATTGTGGTTAAGTATGACATTTATTCCCCCTTTCTATAGCTACTGGAGCATGCATGTACAGATATGTACTTAGACTGTTTCTAATGTGCTAAATAGTTTTGTATTTTTTTATCTGTCATTGTTTTGGGAAAAAAAGTAAACAAGGTGCTTCCTGCTCTTCTAAATCATGCTAATGATATGACACTGAAGTACCCCAAGGTCAGTGCCCACCTAATCAGATTGAGTCAGGAAATTGCTCCTAATCTAATAACATTAAGTATTGGATTCCTTCCTGCTTCCCAGGACTGTAAAGGTAAAATGGGCAGTATGACGGACCATTTATGAATTAAGAGTTAACATTACAATGCAAAAACGGAAACAGAACTTCAATGCAGAAAGATGGTCTACAAAACTGAATTAAAAATTGATGGTACTACTTTCTGCAGCATGCATTATTCACTTTGCCTTTGTTTATGCTGATGGCCCAAATGAGTTTCTTCATGTAATAAGAATAATATCAAAGTCAAATGTTAAATGTCACAACTATTCAAAAACAGATATTTACAGTACTTACCAGTATTGCGTTTTTCCCCATTTTCGTAAAAGTTTTAGTTAGGGTTGACCTGATGTGGTTTCATTGTTATACAATCCAAATTAGAGATCCAGTAATCATAATGTTCTCTCAAGCCACACTACTATGACTGGCCATAAATAATTTATATTAGGAGCAGAAGTGACAGGATGGGGAAAGAGGTGGTATAAAGAGGGTTTATTATTATTTTAAAATAGAGACAAAATTATCACTAGTGATATTTTATGATGTCCTTAGCATCCAAATTAAGGGATTAGTGTTGATGGGATTTCTAAAACAGTAGGTTCCCTGTGAATTCTTTAGGACAGGGATGTCCAAAGTGTGGCTCAGTTGGACCCGATCATAATTCAAGAATGATTGATTCTGCGTTTGAAGCTAATGGGAACATTTTAGAAGTATTTTTTTTTGTGTGAGGTTTTCAATAACTAACTGAAATCCTTCCTTTAAATGAAAAATATTTGTTAGAAACAAAGTATTCATCATTTACGAACCCTGCTTTTTGATTTGACTTTTCTTTCACAGTAAATACGATCACTATTTAGCACTCAAGAGTACCGTTTACAAATTAATACATTGTGTGGAAGTTTTTTTTGTTGCATTTTGACAATGTCAATAGTTTTTGTATCTTGTTATGCATTGAATGAGTTGGTGCCTGGTAAGCAGGACGGTTTGTAAGGAAGAGAATTTAAGCACATATATTGAGATCTTCTAACTATAAACATTTAACAAAGCTTAGTACATTCAAATAATGCATAGAGTTTGAAAACCACTAAAGCATGATTTGAAACCGTGTGGTTGTGTTATATTAAGAAAGAGTATATTTAAACTAGGGCTTCCCCTGGTACCATTCTTGCTGTATTACTTTTTTTAGTAGCAGCATCTACCAATTAAGTAAAAAACATTCAACAGTTTAGCATCTCTTGTCTGCACAAGTATAATCTTTTAACATACATATATACAGTGTACAGACAGCCAATAGTACTTCTTTATTTGTGACTTTTTTATTTTTTCTTTCATGTCATTTTCAACTCATGTTATTTATTTTCGGTATTTACAACAATCACTTTTTTGTCCTATGTTTTATATCTGACGGTTTCCTTGCATTACACAGCAGAGCCTCAACTGTTACCCCATGACATCCTTAGTCATACACTGAGTCTACTTGTATTATAATCAGTGGGACTTCACACTTAAAACTGGACTTTGCTGATAGTAAAATGGATTCTAGGTGACCTTGGCAGGTGGGCCAGCCATGTCTGATGAAGGATTTTTCAGAGATTGGACAAAATGTGTTCATAGGAAACTGCCTTGTTTCATCTAGCTTTATCTTCTAGCTTTTAAATAGCTGCCATGTTACAGAAATATGTCTGTGTGGGAATATATCAGTGTGTATGTGTGACTCTTATCGAGAAACTGCAGCTGCTGTTGGGAAAGTGGCATGGTGGCTGGGAGGGACATCTTTATACAACGTTCACACACCTTGGTTTCCTTACACCAAGCTGGCCAGACATACACACCTAAACAATCATGAATAGTGTCCACATTTTACATTTACTCACATATGAAGAACATTAAGAAAACACCATTGTTCAGCTTACAACTAGTAACCTTTATTTTATCATCAAGATATTTTCACCACTCTACCTCTCTGCTGCTACAATCTAAAAAGGGCTTGGGCATCAAGGGAAGTAACTAACAGGCTAAATGTATTATTGGAGTGCGTAGTGTGAATGCATTTCACTTGAAACATATTAATCTCCTCACTTTTTCATCCAGGCAACCCTTTACAGTTGTGATGTTGCACATCTTGTGATGACAACTGTGATTTTATGTGTTCTGTTCCTCCCTCCTAAGCATAAGGAAATGAAGCATTATTTCCCCTCACATGTTTCCCCTCACAAACTTTCTTCAAAGCAAACTTTGAAGAAAGTTTGATTTGTATTGAATCCCTTTCTGAAAAACGTGTGTATATTGAGATTACGGGTAAGGAATTTACAGTGTTCTGCTTTGTTGTGACTGGTATGTTACTTTTCTGAGGCATTGCTAGGGATAGGGTTAGGGCTAGGGTAAAAAGCCGATATTGTATTATGTTAATGTTGCATCCCGTCTTTCTACATCATTGAAACAAAAGGCAGATACGCAATAGTGTGATGGGAATATGATGTTAGTTCCCTGACTTTTTCTGTTAATTGGCATAGCCACCCTGGAAACGACATCAGATTTAATCTACAGCTGCTGTGCACTCTCTCAACATTTGTCATGGTTGTAGTGGAAAAGCCTGTGCTCTTGTTCTGCTTAGATTAATGACCTCAGTTTGAACTATTGACACAACACTTATCTGTTTTTATGAGTCCTGTGGCTTCTGTCTATAAACCCCAGTGGCACACTGAGCTCACACTAATATGAGAGTAAGTGAACACGCACAAACATGCACACCTTGCTGAGACCCACGTATATTTCTTCCTATTATTTCTTCTGTGTGTCTAAAACAATGTTTCTACCCCAGTCCTGATAGACCTGAGCCTAAGCTACAGCAATAAGCAGAGCCGGTATTTTATACAGGAAAACCTCTAAATCTTAAGAGAGCATATTGTCTTTTCATTATTTAACATAAACATAGAAGCAATTTTAAAGGAGTCAACTGTTTGTTTGCTCTCTTTTGTGTTTGGCATAAATGATGAACAGTAAAAATTTGGAGTATACAGTTTTGAAGAAGATATATTTGTTACATAAAGGTGTGTTTTTGATTAAAGTGAAAACATATTCTGTTTTTTTTAGATGGTTTGACATCTAAAACCATCTGGTTGTCAAATCATCTAGATGGTTTGAATACAATTGTTTTTGTATTTGGTCTTGATTTTTTACCCAAAACCTAAAAAAATGGTTAGATCTTCAATCTTAGCATGTTATTACTTTCAACTAAGATGATAAAAATTTCATTTATTCCTATGCACTTGTTGTCCTGTTACTATGAATCATTTAATTCAAAATATGTCTGCACAATATCACTAGAGTCCATGAGGAGTCTATTCAGAGTAAAAATTAGAAACCTTTTCAGAGAAAAGAGGAAAACAAATGTAGAACAACTCTGCAGTTACAAACATATTTCCCAACGTGTGTACTTGTAATATTTGTATTGTTTTGCAGCAATGTTGAAGATAAGAGACAGAGAGAATGAGAAAAAGCAGATGAGTAATCCCTGTAGGCTCTACTTCCTCTGTACCTACAGAATCAAACGCAACGCGAGAACTGAGCATCACAGGAAATGTCAGCCACAGTTAAGATAACAGATTGCCCTGCCAAACTTATGTCTGTCAGAGAGAGGGAGCCGATGCTTGTATGTGGGAGAGACAGTGGAGAAGAAAGTAACTGTGGTGACATGAACTGGTTCAAATACAAACTGTGTAACATTTATTATCATGTTACATGCACAAATACAAATAAAACTATGGAAAGTGATGTTTTACTCTGGAGAGACTTGTGCTTAAATCTTTCAGATCTAGATTAAGTTTAAAAGCAGATTGCAGCATATTGCTATATAGTCAAGCTGCACAATATATCGAATCACAAATGTTAGCGCAGTTTCAATGTATCCAATGTCCTAATTGTAAAAGCTCCTTGGATGCAATATTTGGTGGCATTAAAGCTCTGCTACCCTTTAATATATTTGTTACAGATTTTAGTGACAAAGATGATAAAGCTCAAGGAAGTGATAGGGCCAACGTGATAATGGAAATAAGAGAAAGACGGGGAAATGTGACTTAATCACTATCAGTATTAATATTCCATATTCCAACTTTAATATTCAAACTTTATCTGTCTAATATCTTGCTGCCCTGTGGCATATCCATGTGTCAAAAGACATGAAATATTCTAATATTTTAAAATAACAGTTTAATAGCAGAGTTAAAATATTATTGTTTAGCACAAAACTGTGGGTACTTAATCACTGTAGAAAAAGGTTCTGTAATTAATGCTTCATACACAGATTAATTTATTCTCGTAGCACCTTTAGAGGTACTCTGTTGAGAGTTGTAAGTACTTAGATCCGCTAACAATCAGGTGTATAATGAGTTAGTTGGATGTGATAATTGTGCCCTGTTGAACAGCGGCTGCTTGACACCAGCTATGATTGGCTAAAGTGGAAATTGAGGCTTGTGATTGGTTAGTTGTGGCTAGACTTGGATACAGGCTACTGACGCTTGCTGCCCAGTTGCCTGGAAACAGCCATCCCTTTCTGTGTTAGTGGCCTTGGCAAAATGACAGAGAGCATAAATGCTCTGCAGAGGAATGTATCAATCTGTTGATTCTGCTGAAGATTTCTTTATCAGTCTGTGCTGTGGATACGTGCCATTCCATGAATCACATCTTTTTATCCCTCATGTTGTGTGTTGTGGTTTAAAGAAAAAAAATACACTTCAGTGATGACAAAACACAACACTGAACCAATAAGAATAAAATTTTTTGTAGTAGTGATGATTTTAATTCCAGCACCAGTTTCTTTTTTCTGTGTCAAGTGGGCTAATAATAGAGAAATGTTTTTTTCTCTTTGACTAAATGCAATACAAACTTCATAACCTTGTTGCTTTCTACTTATTCTCCAAGGATTCTAAAGAATTTTGTTCTTTGAGTTGTTTCGATGTCAGGATATTTAGCTGACATCTTATACAGTATATGACTGCTTATACAGTTGTTAGGAAATGGAAAGTCACACAAATCTTCACACTCATATTCTTGAATTACATTTTCTGTGTTGGAATTGAGAAACTTTAATTTTGCAGCTGTCAGTGAACTTATTTAACTTAAAAAGGCCCACCAGGTTTTGTTTTTTGCCATTACAAACATGAAAATACTACATGAAAATATTACATTTGGATAGATTTAGATTTATTTCCCTGACCTGATATAGATTTTAGTAAATGATGTAAGAAAGAAAAAGACAGACAGAAGAATGTCAATATAGTGTAATTGTCATCAGGCCTACAATATTTACAATATTGCAATTCAATATTGTGCAACTCTAATGAGCCTGTAAACTTTAGGGTCATATAAGGACCTGAAGAATGGAGCAAGTGGCGCAGCTAAACTTATATTGTTGCTAAATTATAAAAACATTGTTACTAGTTGCAGTCAAACAAATCAATAGTCTATGTTAACGTTAGATGTGCAAATTGACAAATTAAAAATAAATATTGGAAATAATTTGTAAATTTTAGCCCCCCTGTCCTTCACTTTTTAGTTGACTCAATCTAAGTCACGCCATGCTGTTTTGGAAATAGAAGTCACTCCATGCCAAGGTCATCTCTTAAGTCAAACAGTATAAATAATGGAAAGGAAAGGTAGAAGTAAATCTCAAATTACTTTTGTTTCGCAAACACTGTTTAAGTTGAGACTTCAAACTGATGAAACCTGTCAGTCTGCATTGTGACATGTAAGCACATGCTGGAGTCATCATGTCTATGTCTGCTGTGTTGAAGCTCCCCACCATTTGTAGAAACATAATCAGAGTGACTATTTTCGAACTACATCTAGCTGTAAGCTCTTTCAGGCGGCTTATTAAATCAACGAGACAGCAAAAAGTGGCAGAAAAGTTTTCATCTGAGATCATCCAAACAGAATAAGGACACCAGGACTAACAGTCAAAGCCACGGACCTGGATGAGCTTTTAGACCTGAAATCATTATCTCTTTACACCATGCATACTCTCCCTGCACTCCAGACTGTGGGTCTAGCAGACTGCCTACTAATTTGTTATTCTTGGTGGCCAGACAGAAAAGCTCGTGACTGCACATTCTCCTGGACACTTGTGGTCTGTTTTTGCTTGTGTCCCAGTTCCTGCCACCTCACTACGGTCGGTGTGTGAGCCTTGTAAGGAAGGTATTGGTTTGTTTTTGTCTCTCTGAGTGCTTGGCCACAGATTGCTGCCACCCTCTGTGTATCTTGTGCTTTGTATTGTAGTCACAGTGCTGTTCTGCAACAAGCATCACATGCTCTTCAGTTCTTTAAAGACATGTTTCTAACTTAAAAATAGAGAGATTTTACAAGACTTTGAGACTAAGATAAGAGCACAAAAATGAGAATAAAGACTGGTTGTCCTTATGCTGACATAGAAAGACAGAGAGATTGATGCAAGAGATCCACTGTTATTTATGTGTAAATACACAAAGTTAATTAGCCCTATTAAATCTGATAGGCTCAGCGGTCAGCTGAGTGGCCGCTGGAGCATAAACAGGCCTACAACAGATGGACCTTCCTAGATGAATTCTAGTTTAATAACTTCATTAGGACTTCTCTGAGAACCAATTGAACACCTTTGTGCTTCACACCTGTTTACATTTTTTGTGTCAATGAATGTGTTTTAGTTTCTTGCATATACAACTAAACCTTCCTGCACTTTGGCCTTTATGGAAAAAAAAAACCTGTAGGCCTCAGCCTCTGGTGTTGACATGCTGTTGCTACCTCAGCTACCTTGACCACGCCCTCGGTGATTGTCTCTGAAGGCCACTGACATGCTCTCGTTGAACCCTTTCTTCAGTTGCCTTGACAACTGTTCTCTCACTGGGCGGGGTACCACTCACTTTCCCAGTGATGGCGCGATAAGTGCTACAATTATGTAAATTCTGTCGAAACGAAAGTGTTTTTGCAGATCAATCATTGCAAGCTGAACAGCTCCAAACTCAATGCTTTCATCGCTTAAGTTCTATAGATAATAATCTGTCCTGCTTTGTTGAAGAATGGCCTGCCTCCACTTCTTTTATTATGTTTTCTATAGTTTTACATTTTGTAATGGTTTTGGAAAAATTGTGAAGGTTTAACAAAAAAAAAAAAACACAAATAGGTGAAAGTACCTTTTTTAATATGTTTGTATTTCTGGAATATATAATTTCATAGATTTTTTAAAAAACGTTTTGCATAGGTCATTTTTTAATGGAAATGTAAATATTTTGAATCTCTTACTTCTGCTCCACTGCTACAGTCTCTCTCTGCTCTTTAAAACTTTACAACCAAGTGACAGTGTTGGTAGAGATATACTTTTTGTTGGCTGTGCATGTGTCTTTGTTCTTTTTGAAAGAACTCTGGCCCTCTGGTTTAGCTCCAGCATAGCTCCTCTGAGGCACCTTCTTAGGTGTTACAGAGACTGCACGGATTTGGCACCGACTCTCCCAGTGTAAGATGTCTCAGTGTTTCCCTGGAGAGGAAAAGCTTGCATCCTGGTTTGTTGTGTTGACATTCTTCTTTCTGTTGTCTCTGTAGCTTTGCTTCTGTTTGAATCAAGGCTGAGGTTAGCTCTGTAGGGCAACATATTTTTGAAGCCCATACTTTATTTGACTCAAAACTAAATATGTTTATTTCTTGTCTGTCCATCCATCCAACAATTGTCCAACATGCTCATCTTTGCAGGGTTTTGAGGGGGGCATGTTCATTTTTTAATAATATTAAATATTTATATAAAATGGTACCGAAGGTGAAAGGGCTGATGAACTACACTGTGGAAAAAAACGTCTCTAATTTACGGTTAAATACTGGCAGCCGTGGTTGCCAGAACTTTACCGTCTTTATATGGTAAAGTTTTGGCAACCAAAATTGCCAGTATTTTATCGTATTTTACCGTATTTTAAAAATACGGTAAAATTCTGGCAGTTTTGGTTGCGTAAATGAAAAACATGCCAAGACCTGTATGATATATTGACATTTTATTGTAAAAAAAACCAAAGCAAAACAAAACAAAAACTTTATGGGTTGTTTAATGTATTACTTTTTTTAATTATGGTTAACTAACTTGGAATAAAAAAACAAAGTTCATCTTTTTGATAGTTGTACAGAGGATGAAATACTGTTTTTTCTTCTGTAATGTGTGAATCAAGTTTATGAGTATATCCATAAGGCAGACTTTTGAGGATGCACCTGTTACTTAAAAGAAGGAGCAAACGCTCATAAATATACATGAAGACTCACCAAGAGGTTACAGGTGAGTTTTCTTTAATCTACAGCTACACCCTCTATGTGTGAAAATGTATTTTCCACTAGTGGATAACAGGTGATTCACTGAGACCATAGATGTACCGTATGCTTACATGTTTGTGTGTGCAAGTGTAAAGGGGTCTCATGAAAGGGCTCTTTTGAACTTCGGGGTAGTGCTGGTCTTTTGTTGTCTGTCTGTTAGTCGCCCACGCTCTCTGCAGCCCCTCTCTCAATCATGCAGTGTGAAGCCATCCTCTCTCTCCTCAACTCCCATCCTCCAACACAGCCACAGGCTCTTTCATCTAGCCACAGTTGGGCAAAGGAAGGACTATGTGCATGTGTGTGTTTATCTCTACGTTGGATATGTGTTTCCCCCACAGAGGGTGAACAGCAACACAAATAAGAACCTTTGACCTTTCACCTTGTGTGTCCTTGTCATTCATTTTATGCCGTCAGCTGTATGAACATGGCAGTGTTGCTGCGGATTATAAATGAGCAGAAAGACCTACATATTGAACGACGTGTGTGCCAGCAGTAGAGGAAGATCAATTTTCCCCTCGTGTTCCTCTAAAAGGCAGTAGAAGTGACATTAGAATACTAATCACAATATCATTCCCTGATGCTATCGATGATAAAGGTCAGTGGAGCCAATGTAGGAGCAAAGCCTGCATTAGAGTCCTGAACATAGTTTTCTTATTTCACTAAGTATAGTATTTATGGATTTAGTTTTTTCCCAAGTCAGTTTTGTGTTCACCAACCAACCAAAAGAGTCTATGACTACCTAATATTGAGAATATTTCTAATGATCTCAAATTGAGAAAACAGCCTAGTGTTATGCAGTCTTAACTTTGGATCGTACCACATTAGTTGAACCCCAAAGTTCAACTAATGCCTCAAAAGAAGTTTGCAACCTTCAGTTTTTTTTCATTTAGTATTTTCTTATACCAAATGGGCATTAACCAGACACAAGAAAGCTACAGCATGCCACTTATTTTTCAAATTTTAAATATTTTGATGTAGATTACACAATGGTTGTTGTCTCTTTATTTCTCTCTTGCAACATAAATGCAGTAAAGCATTGTCATTATACCTGAACAACCCCCAAAAAAGATAGCTTTTATCGTCTTTGCCTTTACTAATGGCAAAAAGCAGAAAGTCAAACTTAATTTATTTGATTTGATTGATATTTCTACAAAGAATATATTGTAAAAGTATTGTAAAACCCTGTATTATCCATTGGGAGTGACTTACAGAAGCAAGGGTGCTCATGTTATGTGTTACCAAAAAGCTTCACAATTTGCTGAGCTCAGATAAATTCAAGCATTTTCCCACTGTGTTTTTGTCTGACTTGGTGTTAAAATGCCAAATCCTTTACTTGTTTGTAATTTTATAAATAAATATGTTTCTTAAATCTTTAGACTGATATCCAGCTGTAATCATGGGGAATATATTAAGGCATTCAATACTAGGCTAATTTGTTCAGTAAGATGTTTTCTAATGAAATGTGGACTTTTTCATTACAAATTAACATTGTGTTTAAACCCCTTTATGTTGGGCATCACAAAAGAGATGAAAGAGAGCTTATAACTTTAAAAAGAAGTCCCTTGGTAATTTTCTTTAACAACACATGAAAGGGATGTTTCTTTGTAATAATTGTGAAATGAATCTTTAGTTTTATGAATGTCAGTTTCTTCTACAAATTGTTATCTTAAATTAGAAAGAAGAGTTCTTTTAAAACCAACTTAGCCTCCAGTTTTGTTTTACATTATAAGCATTTCCTTTCCAGCCTTTGCCTGGTTTGTATCTCTTAGTTCTTTGGCTTCTGTCTATCCACTGTCCACAGGTCTAAGTCCACTGTAATCACTCCTCTTTAGCCTGGCAGCCCACACTGCACTGGCACTGCTTCGACTTTACCCCAATGCAGGATCATTCATAAACACACTAAACAAACAGCTGGGAGAAATGCTGGGTAGGAAATATCTGTTGAGCAGACTGATGTAATTCAGACTGTTCCTAGTCTCAGATGAAGTTACCAGAGCATATCGCCTGAAGTCTGGATTTGCAGAAAGCAACGTACAGGCCAAGACCCTTAAACTGGGTGAATGTTTATTATTCTTCTGGATATGTGAATACAACAGGGTGATAATTTCGGGAAATATTCTGAATGTGTCTTTTTTCATTTTGTTTAAAAATCGAATATTGTGTTCACTCAGATAATTTTATAGTGCTTTGGATATTTCTCTCAATTTGAATTCTCACAATGAATGCACACAAGTGGTACAGTTAAAATACAGGGTTTCCTCAGGTCATTACAGTCCTGGCGGGCCATCAGGGTCTAGCTGCGCCCCCACTAGGCTAGACCTAATTTAGCTTATTTATTTATAGATTTTTTATACACCAGTAACAGTGATAGTAAAGATGGGTCTCTTTGGTGAAACGGTTTGAAGCATAATGGCAACGTAGTACTGTCAGTCTGTGAATATGTTGATAGATTGAGGTAAGGTGTCTTTTTTTATTCATCAAAATGTAACCACTTCCTGTCAAGGAATATAATGGCGACACCCTTACAACCTCAGTGAATAAAGTGACAAGTCACAGATATAAGATCTAACAATTTTGGATATTTTAATTAGGATTAAACAACTGAACTGCAAAAAATATATATTTATTTTATTTGGGTTTGTTTATCTTTTTTTCAGTCTTCATAGTTGGTGTTTAGGTGTCGTTAATAATGTCTTCCACTAACACATAATTACCTAGTCATATTTTCAAATTTTCGGTCAACTTTAAACACTTTTTTAACGTAGGTTGCTGGATGATTGCCCTAGCGCCACTGGGCTTAGCAGGTTTGCTGGGGTAAAACGCTGTTATCAGTTATTGTGTTTAAGACCACCAGCTGTACACGTATATTTAAAAAGTATAGGCATACTTCTGCCTTGTTGCACCTCCAGTTGCTGGTACCTGTGGATCCATGTGGGTTGAGACTGCCACATCCATCAAAATAAAGGTTGCATGTGTTGAGCACAGCTTTACTCTGTGGCATTTTAGGGTCCTTAAAGGACAATTGAAGCTCTCTGTAATGAATAACCCATCAGCTTTCCTGAGGCTGCCAGCAGCCACAAGGGCACTATCTGTCGCATCCATCATGAAAGGGAGGGGTCACTCAGCAAACACACAGGTGTGTATGGACAAATAAGGAGGTTTTGTTTGAACCGCTTAGATGCTGTGTTTTGGAAGGAGGGCTAGAATCTAGGAATTGGTAATGGGGGGTGGGAAGATGATGATGAGGGGGTTAGAAGAAGAGGTTGTTCTGGTCCAGAGGGGTTTAAGAGACACAAAGAGCTACAGCTCCCAGAGGACCTTCCTCCATCAGCCCATCCTACATATATTACCAGCTTGATTACTCTCATGCTCCAGCCAGTGATGTAGCTATAATATATGTTCTCTTTCTCCCACACAAGCTTTTCACAAGCACGCTTACATCCCCATGGGCAAACTCTGTGATCTGTCACATGACTGGTTCCCATGGTTATCTTGATATGTATTTTCCTCATAATTATTCTTAATTGCATGCTTTATCTTTGCATATTTGTTATTCTTTAACAAGAGTGAAAAAGTGAAAAAAATGCTGTTGTAATAAAATGTGAAGAATCTTGTTTTATTTATAAACATCTCTCAGTTTGCTAAAAAAAAAATCCCCAGAGAGTAATGTGCTAAGATTGCAGAAGACAGTTTTATTCCAGTTTAATTATGATTATTATGCCATTATATTGCACAGTGACTCTACATAACTCTGGCAATAATTACATAAAACATACTGATGACCAACTATTTATTTATTTTTTTTAATAACTTCAATACATGAACATATTTTTTAAAATAAGAATACACACTCACAAACATTTCCAAGGGGGCCTTCAATATAAAAGGATTTTTGTGTTTCTGTGCTGGGGTTGCTGTTTTCTGTGATCTGTGTCAGTGATTGCCTAAAGGTTTGAAGGAAGCCACTGGAGATGTGAACCTTATTTCATATGTTTGTGGGCTGTCTTTGAGCAAGTGGTTGTATTTTTTCCAAGCATATATTGGCGAAGAATAAAAATACTGTCGATTTATTAACCTATGAAGCTTCTCTTGGATCATGTCTGCTTTACAGATGTTTTCTAGATGTTCTTATTGTAAGCCTGACTCTGGAGGAAGCACACACAATGTCTTGTCTCCATCTAAATGGATCATCTCTCATATCTTTTCATAACAAAGATCCAGTTTAAATCATATTCTGGGAAACAGGTTGTGCAATGTTAGTTTTATTTTGCCATCAGTCATGGAGCAGTGTTTTTTCCTTCTCATTTCACATTCTGTTGGTGTGTACTGCTCTTTTTCTTCTGCTCTCTGAGATTTACATCTAGCCTACACAGAGATCCAAGCATTGATTCTCTGCCACACAGAGATGTTGTTTGCAGTACAAAGGTACTGAGCAGACCTAATCAACACATATTGATTATTTTATGCTGACTGCTGATTTCATGTGCATTATTTTGTGTCCTGTATGCCTGCTGTGAATTATTTCTAAATTATATATATTTTTTTGGTTTGATCCTCTGAGGATGTAATGATTCCAGAAATATTTGTTTAAACACACATCTCAAATTGGCAATAAATTAAGAACAGTGGGTTAGAATTTTATCAAACAATCAAGTCAGATGCATTCAATCATGTCACCATCACTGGGTCACAGATGTGAGGGTAAACACACATACAAACAAATAGGGAACACCTGCTCATTCGCATGCGTGCACACAGTCACATGGTGATGGGAGAGCAATTGGCTGCAACAGAGGAGAGGCCAACTCCTGGAGTTGGTTGCTAATGGCTACAGGATCCAGGGGAGCTGGAAAAGATGTCGATAATGACAATGTCACTCCCAGCCAACCAGCTCCTGAAAGAAACAGGATACTTACTCAAACTGATTCAGGCCTATTGGTCCATTTTTAGTCTTCACACACACACACACACACACCTGCAGGGATGCACAACTACACAGTGAAATGGAGGAACAATTTTCTTCCAGCAAGGTAGCTGCGCGTTATTATAGCTGTCAGAAATAGGCTCTTCTCCAAAGGGCCTTTTTGGCTCTGGCTGCAGTGTTTGAATTGATTTTTCTTCCTTGGATAACTGAAAGTATTTTATCTACTATATTTAGCATATAATTTCCCCGAAAAGGAATTAAGTTTTATGCAAAAATAGCAAAAAAAAAAATCCTATTAACTGTCACCTGACCAAATTATGTTCAAGATTGTTCAGTGCAGTGAAAAGTATCTTTAAGTTTTGTTTGATTTTTCTTAGATGTAAATGATTTAATATCAGATAAAGACAACCTGAATAAATACAGGATGTAGTTTTTAAATTATTTCATTTTTCAAGAGAAAATTTCTATTGAAAACAACATAGCTGGGTGTGCTGTGGTAGCGCAGGGGTTAAGCACAACCCCCACATATGGAGGCCTTAGTCAAACAGAGCCAGTTTAGCTAAATTTTAATCCCTTAATTTGTTAATTAAATTCCTTGGGTATGTTAGACTGATGTTAATTTTGATCTGAATCATTTAAATGTGATATAAACAAAAATAGAAATCACAACACTGTTCCAGCTGTAATTTCCATATCTAATATGTTAGCCTGTGTATTTTATTTAATCTGTCTGGGTCAGTGGGTGATAATGGATGCTTCGGTTACAAAATAAATAATTTCCTTACTCCATCCATCAGTACTGCCCCTTGTTTACAGCAAGCAAAACCAAATTATGCCTGGAAGTATCAATGTAGTTTTCACTAAGCTGCATATTTAATCTAGAGTGTGAGTCTTATAGTTTCTTATAAAACCCAAAACTAGTCGGTAAATTAGAAGATGCATTTCAATACGGCTTTTTTGCCAGATTAAAAGTAACTTTAACTTCTTAAGTAGGCATTAAACATACTTTTCATTAATGCTAGATTTCTGTATTTAAAATGTCTTTCTTTACTTAGTCTAATCTTTAATGATGAGTTTTGATCAGCTGTAAGCAGAAAATTATTAATAGAATAAGCCTTTAAGCAATCAGTGGGTGATTAATGTTTTTTTTTTTTACATGTTTCACTTAGTGAATATTGTGAAATTAATTAACTTTTCAATAATATGTCATTTCAGTTGGGCAGTTTTAATTTAGAGCCCTTAATATTTTTAGTAAATATTAGACAGATTCATCTGAGATGTCCATTTTCTCAAGACACTTAATTTAGCCAGTGTAACAGCTGGCCCATCAGTTTAAAATACCACAGAAGAAGATGATGTAAGGTTATGCAACTCTATTGGACAGTTCCAGTGCTCTGCTATTTAAGTTATTACATTATTTCAAGTGATAATAGAAGGCTAGATGTTTCTTTTACTGTAACAGTAAGCTATGTAGTTCAGTGTAGGTTTCTGCAGGACTTTGATTCCCCTGCAATCTTTCATTTGCTGTTATTTTCCGTGTGAGTGCAGTTAGGATATCACAGTCATTTCTTCCACTTGGTTGCCTGTAGATCAGCAGAACAAGCTCAATGAGGAGGAAAGATGAGAAGAAGAGTATCAGTGCACAAAGGAGGTGAGCGTTCGGAAATGAGCAGAAAGTAATGACGGGACAACAAAGGTGGAAGCATCGAAAAGAGATGCTAAATCGACGGGTTAGCACTTCCAGTCCTCCACCCCTCTCCAGCAAAGTGTTTCAATGAGGCATGAGCCACATTTTGCTCTGATCTCTATTGACTAGATGATGATTAATATCAGTCATGTTTGCTGATGCCGAGAGCAGAACATAAACCTTATTGTTGTTCTAATGAGCCATGACCATGTAACTAGCCCTGACTAATGGGGTTAATCTGATGGTGGACAATCCTGAAAGAGATTTCACTCTAGATCTTTTAGACTATCGATTATAAGGGATTATTTTAGCTCTTTTTCTTTTTTTAATTTACTTTGTTTCTTCAGAGGAGTTAAGTTTGAGATAGAAACAAGTACTGACCTATTAAGATAATGTTAATAGCTATGAGGACAGGTTTTCTTTTTTTGGCCCAAGGTTGTTGAGTCTGTGCTGCTGTCTTCATTTTTCCACCTGCATTAGGGAAATCATTTTGTAGCAGCAGCTAGATGTTTTGCATTCATAAGACCTTTACGACAGACCTCGGTTAAATGCATAACAGGCTCATACATATGCAAGCAGGGGCTGTGCAGTTAAGTGTTGATGTCTAATCATTTAGGGAAACAGGAATAGTCAAATACCAGAGACTACGCCATGAGTCAGATGGTGGAGTTTCCCTGTTGTTTTACTCTGGTTGTCTCGTGCCTTTTTAAGACAATACTTCTTTGGTATTTTTTACTAAAGGTCTTCATACCCTAGTTATGTTACAGCTATAAAACCTTTCTATATTACAGAAACAAATACTTTAAAACACAGTTCTAGTATAAATGTCAGGCAGATCAATGGTATAACATAGACACTAATCTCTAAATTATTAGATAAGATGAGTACACTATTCTGGCACTACATTTTACTGCTGAACACTTAAGGTTTAGCGTATTATAAATGGGATGTTCTCTATTATGTTCTCCTTGATGACATTATCTGTCATCAAAGAGTCAGTCTATTCAATATTCATATGTTTAAAGGAGAAGTAAATGTTTTAAATTTAATTAACTTAAACTTGCTAACATTTGAAATGTAGGTGTAAATTAAATAAATAACATTTTAAAAACAGTTTGGGGCTTATGAATAATTGCAGTATTAAATCTAAGACTTGTGTCTTAGATTTAATACTAAGACACAAGTCTTAGTATTAAATCTAATACTAAGATTTAATAGTATTAGTCTTAGTATTAAGATCTAATACTATTAAATCAAAATGCATCACATTATCTGATTGTTCTATTTGAAAGCCAAAAATTATTCTTACTACTGGCGTTAATATTGGTCATTAGAGTTAGATCTGGATTTTCTTTTTATATATATGTTACTAATGCACTTAAGCTAGTACTAATGTCAGTATTAATCACAGAGAATATTATCCCTTTTTTCTGTTCTGCTCTTTACTGTATAAGGTGACAGAAGTAAAGCCAGCTGATATTATCCGTTTCATTAACCAGACTATCTTCCTGTGTAAGCAGCATGCAGTGAGCTGTCTAACAAATGTGTTGTTAAACAGCTCAAACACTGTGTGTTTTTTAATACATATCATGATAAAACATTTAAGGACTTGATTAACTGCTAGCTGGCAGTGTGTAGCATTAGGCTGAGGGCTGGGAGGGATAACATCCAGGTATTCTCCATAAAGCACACAAAACCTCTGCTCTGTCCAGCACACTCTCTTTCTGTCTGAGAACTTAATAAATGACTTTAGACTGTGAGGCTGTTACTTACATTTGGTATACCTTGATACTGGTAACTGAAAGGTTGCCTAAATATATCTTGATTACAGTTGCTGTAAAGCAGCAAAGTTCAAGTTCAGCATTGTATTTTAAACTGAGAAAAATATTACTAAGTATAAAAATGCTTTTGCATCTTTATGATTTAAAAAGGTACCAATTGACATTAGAGGTATCCGCTTATATTATTCCTACAGAATGTTTCTGCAGTAACGCTTCCTTTTAAAACAGCTGGAAACAGATCTGTTAAAGAAAATTAGATTTTCCTTGGTTATTATATTATGAGAGGTCTGAACAGTGTGTGAGTTTGCATACTAAGACATTGATACTTGCCCATATCCTTTGTTAGACTTCTGCCAGCCATAGCACACTATAGGATATGTGAAATTGATGATAACTATCAGATTAGAAAAGATAACACTGATGTGGCTCAGGATGCAATTACATTTAATACACACTAATCAAAAGTTAGTTGAATTGGAATAGATATTACAGCTCCTGTATCATAACGCTTTAGTGCATAACATCTGCACAGCAGAATTTATTGCTAAATATATATTTTAATGTTCTAGATTTGACAGGCGCAGATTGTCTGACAAAGTTTGAGAGATGTGACTGAAGCTAAAATGTCCTGGTGATCATTTCAGTGAATGAGATGAATCAGAATTTATTTCAAACTGTTATCAATTTGCCTTTTTCATTCAGGCTGTAACTATTTGGAGAGAGATTCAGGAAGTCGGTGAGAGTCTCAGAAAAACGGTTCAGATCTTCAAGGCCCTGTTCAGTGCTGGGAGGAGAGAGAGAGAAAGGTCTGGGCCAAACTTTCCCCTCGTTCTGTCTGTCAGAGATAAAACTTCACAGCTACAGCTTTGGAAATTAAGAAGCAGCTGAGAAGAAAGGGGAAAGAAAAAGAAAAAAACAGATAAAAAACAAAATGGAGGAGAGCGATTTAGACGATGCACAGAGTGACTTTGGTGTTTTCCTTTCCTCAGAAGATGTTGGCAGCATTAATTAACTTTTACTTCTTCGTCAACGCTGTGCCATTTGTTTGAATCTTACATTGCCTGGTCCATTTCTGTCCACTGTCAGCTTACTTCTAACCCAACTTTATTCGTATTCTCTTATATATCCGTTTAACCTTCTCTTCACTTTGAACCCCTGCACATTTAGGCTTTCATTAAGTTTCAACCACATTGCTCTATGTTTCAGTAGGATGCTGCCCTAAATGTGTGTCCATTCTGAGTTTAACAGACCTCTTTCCCCAGTCTCCAGAGTGTGTATATTGAAGCTTAGAAATGATTAGGGAAATCTTAATAAGACGTGGTTTAAAAAGAAAGACACACTCAGCATGCTGTCCTCTGTAACTCGGATGTCATGTATTGTTTTGCAGGAGACATTATGGAGAAAACAAGCCTTTGAAAAACATGACCCATTTCAATGTTGCTCTCAGAAACTTTGCCTGTTAGAGCAATTGTGGGAACTTTATTTGAGCTCTTATTTGGGTAATTGCTGCAGAGAGAAACCCTTTCCATTTTTTATGTGTATTCAGCTCCATTATTTTGAATGAGGAAGCAATTTTATGAGATGCTTTTTGAGACATTTTTAAAGTACTACAACTCCAGTTTATTTCCCCTTGCCTTTGATTATTGTTTGCTGATTTACTGACTCAATGTCAACAGTAACAGTCTACAATTTGACAGAAGAAACACCAATAAATTAAATGTTGACTGAACAATTTTCAACTTGTTTGACCTGACCAGTGACTAGTCAGATGGAAACTGACGATCTCTTTCTGAACAGTAAGTAAATGATTCTTACCTGCTACCAGATCTTACTGACAAGTTGTTGTATGGATGTTGTTGAGAAGACTCAAAGTGAACTATTTCAGTATCTGTAAGCTTTAAAAGATGAAGTCAGAGAAAACTCAAAAGCTGTAAAAGCTATTAAAGGAATGTATTTTTTTTACATGTCGACAAATTTCAGAGAAAAAGAAATACTTCAGCAGAAAACAGGAAGGTTGCTCTGTTTTATCTTTTGAATTATCTTTGTCTTTCTATTAACATGGAGAATGGTCATTAATAATTAGTTGTTTGCAGGTTTTTCTTTATAAGAAAGTGTATATTTAAAAAGGTTGGGCTCTAAGTAAGAGTGTCGGTAACTTTCTTAAACCTGGTCTTAGTTACTACAATAGAGCTGAGTTGAAGTTGACTAATCTACATGTAAAAGCAGCGAAGCCACACCGTGGAGCTGAAACACTCATTTAAACTGATGAAATTGACAATATACTAAGATGATAAAATTAAAGTAAGTTAGATCTGTATGGATTATTTCTTATAATTCACATATATCTTAAATTTAGTCTTCAATTAAACTTAGTGAAACTTGCAGAAATACTGTTTTCAAGTATTCTTTTCTCATACACACAATGTGGCATTACTATTGCTCCTAATATAAATAATAATGGCAAGAAAGCTAGAAAAAATATTTCAATTTCTGTTCTCATGGCTTTTTGTATTTTGTAGTTCCTAAAGACATGATTGGTTTAAAACTATAGACATATCAAACCTTTCCAAAAAGCATTTGCCAACATAATTCTGTGCATCTATAATTTTGAGCATATTTAATAGAAAATCCACCTGTTTTTGTTTTTTTCCCTATAACTGAAATGTAAAAATAGGAGTCTGTCATCTAATAAATTAAAAATAACACATAGGTTGTTTTTTTTACAACATGTAATTAGTTTACATAAAGGCAGTTGCCTGTATCATATTCTTCAAATGAGTTTAGTCTTAATTTAATCTAGCGTTTGGTCATCTCAAGTGTTGATATTCCTTCGCTTGCTTATACTTTTCAGGTTCCACCGTGTCTACCAGCATCTGAAGTTGTGCAGTGATTTGAAATTCTCTCCATTAAAGTTACAACTTTTGTCTCTGTCTCTTCCTGTATCACGTTTCCGCTTGTATTCCACCTTCTCTCTGTCTGTTAGACTCTTATATAATTTTCCAGTGTGTTTGGGTGCTGGGTCTCTTCCCTCTGGTTCCTAGGATAATCTCACACCCCATCTGGCCTCATGCCTCTACTCTTTTTTTATTCAAACGCTTGCTGGTAATTTGCCCATCCCAAGTGTCTCTTACTTTCTTTCCCGTTCACTCTTTCACTCATCCGCCAACACAACTAGCAAAACAAATATATTTAGCTCCTCTCTGGATATGTTGGACATAGGATTCTGTTCACTATTTGATATCTCTTCTTAGTTCAGTTTTGCTTGCCTTGCTTGCATTCTTATTGTACAAACAGTATACAATGTATTGGAATCAACAGTGGCTCTTCATCCTGCCTCCGGTCATGTTTGGCTGGCATCCTAGCCCAGAGAGTGTGCATTCTTAATGCTCCCCTGGCCTCGATGAGAGAGATGATTGGTAGAATTAATTGTGGCCGGAAGGCTGAATGGGAATAAGTGTGAAAAACAGGCGTGATGGAGGAAAGGGAGGCAGCTGGAGGCTGGTATTCGTGTTGCATTCACTTCCTTAAAGGAGGAGATCCAGTTTATTTTCCTACATTCAGGTCTTTGGTCCCTCTAGATTAATATCAGGCCTGAATGAAGTCAGTCCTATTCTCTTTTATAGCTCAGTTTGTCTCTTCCTGTGATTTAATACCTGTGTGCTTGCAGGCGGGAGATAACAGCATCTTCTACAGCAACAATCATAATGTAATGGCCTACTCGCTTCCCCTGAGAATAATGTTATCTGAGAGGTGTCATTAAATGGGATTAATAGGCCCTAAAATCAGGAACATACAATTTGCGTAGGGTGTTTTCATGTGTATGATTGTTTTACCGGACTGTAAAGAAATATATCCTGCGTTCACCCTCTAGTGTAATGAAAGATTACATTTGAGGTTGAAACAGAGGAAATCATTCCTTCTTGTAATTAAGCATACATTTTAATTATTGGTAAAAGCATTTTTTTTTTTTAAATATCATTACAGGAACTTTACAAATGAAAAGTTTATCATATTGAAGTTCAGATTTGTCCAGTTTGTTGATGTCTCCAAATCCTTCTCCTGGTCAGCAGGTTTAAGGGTCGGTGGATTTATATGGTGGTTTTTATGGGGTCGCTTCACAGAACGCCTGTATAGGAATATAAAAAGCTGGGGGGTGGGGAATGTGTGTGTGCGTGTGAGTGTCTGCGTGAGTGAACTGTTTCGGGGGTGAGTGGAGTGGGTTCTGGGGAAGCTGTCTCATCATTTATTTATACAATCTACAGAAGAAGGGGTTAGCGGAGAGAAGGAGGCTGCCGTCTACAAGCCGCTCTGGGAATACTGTAGGTCAAGAGTTGTTTTTCTATCTACCAGCACAATTCTTTGTCTGAAAAAAAGTGAAGCTCCCAAATAAGCACAACATACTCTAATGTTTGTAATGCATTTCTTCTCCAAATATCTGGTTTTTCATGATGCAGAGTTTCTTCTTCTTGATGTCATATGGGGTCCTGTATAATGTCTGATATTTCCTATCATATACACAGTTTAAACATTGTCACCTCGAACACAGGTATAATTTTCATCACTTATGTGGATTGATTGGTTGAGTTAGGTTGACTTTTTTCAAATTTTAAGTATTTTTCAATCTATGATTTAGTTTTTCAAACTCTTAACTTTCTGTTATTTAGCTCAAGCAATAAAAAAAAATCCACAAATTTTACTTTTAAACAATAAAGGTTTTCAACAATAAAGAATCACCTGAATAATTTATCTGCCTGTTTAGAAGTGAGACAAAATGGGCCCTATAGTTGTGTGTCTGTATATTGTAGTCATTAAATGTTGGTAAATATAGTTACAACATATATTTACCAATTGTTAATCTGGATGAAATATATTCTTTATTAATCAGTAGCTATAATGCTGGAATTACACACTCCTACAGAAACAGGCTCTTTATCCCCGACTGCTGTATTAAATCTTTCTGTCACACACATGCAAGACTAGAGTTTCCATTACCCTTAAACAGTGGCTGGAGGAAATCGTTGCTCTGCTGTCTGAATGTCAGCTTGGCTGCAACTATCCTTCTGCAGACAGCCAACGATGCCATTTACATCTCAGAATAGTGTTGAAAATTATTACTGTATCATGCAGAAGTCTATAAAATACTATATTTCTTGTTTAAGTTTTTGTTGAATGTTGTTCCTTATATGTTTCAAGGCTTAAAATTCATTTTGCGAAGATTGCTGAACTTGTGAAAGTTGTCTCTGCCATCATTTCTTCAGATAAGAGATAATGAGAAACCATGCTGTTTGACATGACAGAGGCTCTCCCTCCTCAGTCTACATGTCGAATTACCTTTGGGAAGGAAACCAAATGCTGACTCCTTCTCCAAAATGTACAGAGTTTATGCTAATTTAGACATTTCTGTTTGTTTGCAGTGAGATTTTTGGTGCTGTAAGTATAAGGAGTGTGAGGTTTAGAAGAGGTACATCTCTATGGCTGCTCTAATAACTTGTCAGTGAGGTTTCATTGAAAACAAAGAAGTAGTATGATGAAGCTGACAGTTTATCATAGACTGTTTGTCACCTTCATTGTTCTCATTGGACTCACCAATATCATACAAATATAATTTTATCAAAACAAAGAGATTTGGATACATTCCGAGTCTAAGTAATGATACTGATGTATCCCTAAGTGTGCCAGCAATCTAACAATGATACATGTATTCATACCGAAGAATTTTGTTACAGACCATACGGTTCAATAACGCATGTGTACCAATGTAAATTAAACTTTTACTCATTCAGAGCGTTTTTGTTTGAAACTAAAGCACACAATTTTACGGTCCAAGTTTAAAAAAATGAAACCTAAACAAAGCAGAGCTTTTGTAAAGTCTGCTTTCTGGGAACTTTGAAGTAACAATTGAGTAAAAAGGTGGACCAAACCAAAGCTTTACTTCAGCATTTTTCAACAGTAATGAGCTAAACTTGACTACTTACCTGGAATAGTCATTGAGTAAATCGTTTGTAGTTCCCCTAACACAGTTACTTTAATTGCAATGTTTGGTGTAGATTTTTAATGTTCCACTTTTCTCTGCCTCTTATTCTACGCTTCATGCTTCACTGTTGTTTCAGGATTTTCATTAACTGTGTAACCTTTTTACTTTGAATTACCTCACGAATGCTTGTTGCCTGCAGGTCTGACCAAAGTGGTGTATTAGCCCATCAGTCATTGTGTCAGGCTGCACTGGCTAGCCAGGTGCTCGATCACTTTGCCTAAACAGCTAATGTTTGCTGGCCAATCGTTTAGAAGTATAAATGTGGCTCCCTTCATGTCGTCGTCCATCCAACCACCTGAAACAGCCTGACATTCAGCGTGGCAGAGAGCAGATCCTCAGGGGCTGTAGAGCACTGAATGCACCTGTGTAGTTGTGTCATACTGAAGAATATAAACTGATATTTAGTTAGAAAAATAAATTGTTAAAATGAGCATTAAGATTTCTATCATTTCATATTTTCTATTTGTTCTTTAATTTGTTTTACTGTTGTTTTTGCAAATCACTCGCCTGTTCTTTTTACTTTATACACTTGTTTTGTTTTTAGTTTGTTTTTTTTTGTTTGTTGCTTTAGATCAAAAAGTCTTATTTTGTGCCTCAATTGACACAATAAGCACTTATGTCAAAGTGAAATAGCTTCACTTTTACATAACTGAAGCAATTTCATGTTGTTCCCTTGGATTTCTCCCATAAGTCCTCCATATTTCAGTCAGTATTGGACATATCAGAATTAACATTTATCTCAGCTTTTAATAGAATTTTGTCTTTGTTGCAAGAACATTTTTAAGCCCCTTACAGGTTTGTAGTCCTAAATCAGAGAGTATTTTCAAACTGCATACTGAATTGACCTTTACAATGTACAGTTGGGTATTGTTTTTCCTTAGAATGATTATTTGACTACTTAAATCAATAAAATACGGAATTCATTTTTAATAATAATTAGCACCTGTGTGTATAACAGCAGTTGTTATTGCATTTAAATCTTCACTGTAGACTTTGGATAATTGAGATGTTAACATTTATAAAACTAATCTCAATATTTTCATGTAGTTTAGGATTACTTTGTGTGATATGTTCTGTTGATAAATAAATATTTTACTATTTGATCACTTAAAATTCACTCCTTTCTTTTTGTGTTTTGAGTACAAATTAAAAATTTTGAATAAAACTCATTGGACTGTTTATGATTTGGTGTCAAAAACTCTTGAGTTGGTTTATAATTATTACTCATTATGTTATTTTGCTGTATTAATGATGAAACATTTGCTGATTTGAAGGTTGCTTAAAAAGACAATTGTAGATACTTATTTGTGCATCATGTGTGAATGTGCTATTTTACAGTGGCTTTCCATTGGCTGCATGTTGAGCTCTGTCAGGTGTTGGGTAGCCTGTTGTGAATGAGGCACAGAATTGTTTGAGACAGCGCATCAATACTGATTGAATTGGCATGTCCTGAAAAAGACAAGGAGGGTTTATTCAGACATGGAGAGGCAGGAAGAAGCTGTTGATCTAATTCACACTTGAATGAAAGTCTGCTTGCCTGAGGTTTCCTGAACTCTTAAAGGAATACTCAGAGTTACAGAAGGATTAGCTATTTAGGTCACCTAATCATTAATGAATGCCTCGAAAGCAAAACAAGTTACTAGCTCAACACTATCCCATTTTGGATATTTAAGGTCCTATTAATATAGTGTTACAGATGACATGGCCAAATGTAGTAAGAGTAGTTGTATTGCAGTTGGAGAACTTCAAGGTATTAATATTAAAAAGTATTAGCTAATCTGCCTTCATTTACATTTGAACACCAGTGGGGTCCCGTTCTTGATCTGTAAAATTTGCAGTTTTACCCCTTTTGGGAAGGCTTTCCGGTAAGTTTATAAGTGTGTTTATTTCTGACAATCATTCTAAAAGTGCATTTGTGAGGTCAGACACTGATGTTGGATGGTAATATCTGGCCCTCGGTTTCACCTCTTATACATCCAAAAAGTGTTTTGTTTGGACGAAGTTAGGACTTTGTGCAAGACAGTGGAGACCTTTTTACCCCAAACTCACTCATCAACAAGTTTATGGACCTTACTTTATGCACAAATGTCTAAGGAAGGGGCCGTAAGTACACTGTCCCCACAAACTTTAGATAATGTAATAGTACAAAATTTCTGGTCAATTTGTATTGACTTCAATGTCTCCACTACTCTGGAGTTTATTGGCAAGATGCTTTACACTATTCCATCTGACATTTTGGTATGCAATTGGTGATGTAAGGCTTGAATGGTACTTGTACATAGATATAGTGTAAAACACCATTACATTAGATGTGTACTTCTCATCACATCTCATCTCATCCTTTTCAAAAGGTCTAAATATGGTTTCATCCTTCTGCGTCTCTCAGCTTAATATAAACTAAGCTTTCCCACCTTCCCAGTGTTTGTGGGTTCTGTGTTGTGTGAAAGCTTTAGATGGACTATGAAATGTTATAGTCTCTCACACATACTTGTTTCCTTGGGAAAAAAAAAAAGTCAATAACCTTCTGTCTGCTTCTTTTTTGCTTTTTGTTCCAGTCACAGATGAAGACACAGTGAAGCGATACTACGCTAAGTTTGAGGAGAGGTTTTTCCAGAACTGTGAGAAGGAGCTTCTGAAAATCAACACGTTCTATTCAGGTACTATTTTACTCCACAAATTCTCTGGGTCATGAAGATAAATAAATCAGTTGAGCATTTCTTTGGCCTGTGAATTTGATCAAGTCTCATTTTGGTTTGCAACCGGTTACATGTTATAAACGTAAATAGTTTTTTTTTTTCTACAAATAGAAAATCAAGCTCCTGGCTTCTCAACACTGGCCAGTTTTCAAAGCTTCTGCTTTTATAAAGGGGCTTGCTTATGATCAGCTAATAAAGTGTAATTTGATGAGCTGCTGAGAAAAGCAGCTTTAGATCTGATACAGGCTCTGGTAATTTTTTATTATGGCTCTCACATCAAAGTTTATGTTTAATTTTGGAGCAGAAATAAAAGTACTTTTGATTCATATTTTCATCAGATTTTTTTTGTTGTAAAATAAATTATCACTGTACCCATACCTTCTTAATGATCCAGTTTCAAATAAACATACTGCAAATCAGAATGAATCCAATCAACCTGATCAGTTAAAATGCCTATAAAAAGTATTTACTCCCTTGGATGTTTCACCCTTTAATTTTCTTTGACAAATCACATTTGACAAAATGTGTTTTTGTTATAAAAAATTACTAATAGAAACATTTAATGTCAAAATGAAAACTGATTTAATAAAAATATGTAACATAATCACCTGCAGCTTTGTAACACAAGTGATTCCATTAATATTCACCACATTCATTTAGTAGAAGAACCTTTGGCTGCAATCACTACACAGTGTTGATAGGTCTCAATCAGGCTGCACATCTGGATGCTTCCATTTTACTCCATTTTCTTTTTTATTGCAAAACTGTTCAAACTCTGCCAGGTTGGGTGGGGATCAGCTGTGAACAGCCGTTATAAAGTTTTGTTGTCAGATTGTGGTCCGGGCTTTGAATGGGGCACTCCAGAACTTCCAGCTTATTGTCTTCAAACCATTTCTGTGTAGCTTTAGCTGGATGCCTCAGCTAAAACTATAAATGGTCATCGAAGTTGTATTTCTCTTACAGAAGGGCAAAAATTGTCCTCCAAAATTTCCCGGAATTTTGTTTCATTCATTTTACCTTCTGCTTATTTCACTTTAACCAAAAAAAGACCCATTTTACTGTAACTGTTACTATTAGACATTGGTAATAAATGCTACTGAAAGGCTACTTTCTTATTATTCAGAAGTCAGTCTGAAAATTTTGTTTTTCAGTTTTAGGGATTTTGCTATTAAAAAAGCTGCAAGTTGTGATGTTGAGAAAAAGAAAATGTTATAAAACATAGGAATAAAATGTTATTTCTTTACCAACAGTTGTACTTGATTTAGTGAAAGCCCTTCTTCTTCCCCAGAAGAAAAAAAATTGCATTCAGTATACACATTTGCACAGAATGTATTAAAAGTCACAATTAAATTACGACTCTTGCACAAAGGTTTATAACCAGTTTCATTACTTAGGATGCAATGAAAAAATATGAAAGGAATTGCTAGATAACGCTGGGTTTAGTCTTAGTCATTAGTCTGAACAGGTCAGTTGCAGTCATGCTTGTGGGAGAAAGCATGCATGTATTTCAAGAAGCAAGTGAAACTGCGTGTGTGCTGTGTAACCTGAGACGTTCTCCATAATATATTCTGGTACCTGACGGGTACTTCTAGAACTTGAGTTCATGGAAATGTATCTGCAGTAAAGGCAGACGCTGCCTCCTCTTGAGGCCATCTGAGAAACTGCGTCCTGAGGTGGGTCAGCGCAGGGACAAGGTTAACTGGGAAGATTGTTCCAGCTCATAACGATGGGATATTACAGGCTGATTGATGGCAAAAGCAGTAAAATGAGTATAAGTCACTCGGCTCATAGTTAGAAAGATGCTTTGTTACTGAAGTAATGGAAGTCTTTCTTTCTCAGCAGAGTGGAGTAACCCATTTACCAATATAATAACTTACAAACTTATGTGGATTAAGAGGACCTGCATTAAAGTACATTTTACTATTTAGGTCCATTATCTAGTATGGATGATTACAACAAAAGTTTGGTGCTTTTCATAAGTAAATTGCTGGTTAAACCTCCATAGGAGCAGAGCAATGTTGAATATCTTAGAGATTTTAAAAAGAAAAGGCAGTAAAGGATGCATCCTCTTCATTTTAGTGCAACAGCAGGGGGGGGTCATGCTATATCAGTATTAGAGTTATTTGCTGTGTCTTCAGCAGGCAGTTCGTCTGACGAGGGCAAATGTTTAGCATGAAAACATTATTTCACCCAGTTTGTTTACTATCAACACAGAAGGAGGAAAGAGGAAAGGCCAGTTTTGCCCAGCAAGTGCATTTATCTCATGTCTGTTGGTGTGTGTGCGTGTGTGTGTGTGTGTGTGTGCTTGTGTGTAATGATGTGTAGCTATTTAAAAAGGATTTCAGGGTTGATTGAACCGTGGAGAGACGGAGATAAATGTGTGCTGACTTTACATGAACAACCTGCCTCCACATCGCTCTTTGTGTCTGTATCTCCCTCTGAAAGGGGTCCTTGACCTCTTAAAGCCATTCTACTGCATTGCGCTAAAATCCTGACTGTTGGACTGCAGGTTCAATATCGTATGTTTCACAATCCAAGAAGAGGACTAGGTTTTATCAAATTTTGCAGGTGTTTTATTATTACAAATATTCACCTTGTGTGTGTCTCCAAACTGAGGTCGAATAAAATGGTTCACTTAGCCCACTTTAGTTGAAATTTAAACCACCAGCTGCTGCCTAAGGCTCATTAGCCACATAGATAAGTGTCCTCTGTTTTCCTCAGGTTTACTCTAAATCTGCTTTCAGAGGGCACTGGGTGTACTGGCTACCAAGCCTCCTTTTGTTGTCATGAATTGTTATTACGGACTGCACAGTTCAAGCAAGAGGATTACCGAGAATATAGTTGTCAATAAAGAGCCGTGGCATTCCTGAGAGGGAGGTAGAGTGATTGTGTGTCAGGGTGAGTTCAAGCAACAAAGCGTGAAAGTCACCAGTGAGCCTTCAGCATCAGCAGTGTGACTTTATTCATTTAAGGACGGGTAGGAAGCCACTGTAGCCTTGATTTCCCAGACTGTCAGGCTGACTGCATGAATCACAACATAATAAATGTGTCTTTTACTTGTCTGCTGTTGCATACACAACCTATTTTCACCACTGTCTAATGTTAAATCTGACTTTCTGTCTTAGGTCAGTTAGGATTACCATATTAATTTAAAAATGTTTTCATTTTGTAAAGTAAACTTGTTTAATGGCAGATATTTTTTTCAATTCAAAAGATTACATACATTAAGATTTCGATCCCTTGAAGTATAGAGAAAATCCTCATAATGATAGGTTTAGTAACATTTTAGTTAATTGGAGGCAAACCTGTGGATGCATTTTATGACAACACCTCAAACACATCGCCTTAACCGACGTGGAAAAATACAAAACCCTTCCAAGGTTTCAGGAAGAGAAGTCTAATTTTCAGGCACCTGAAGGTGTCAGGTTAATCTTTTCAACCACTTAAATGCAAGTATGAACACCAGGAGAATCTCCAGCCATCTTCAGGAAACAGAGGTTCTGTCTCAGTTAGAAGCGTGTTTTGAGGACAAAAAAATATACTGGAAATAGTGAAGTAAAATATCAAGGTGTTAGACAGGATGTTAAAACTTGAGCACAAGTTTTAACAAAGAAACAATGACTCCAAGCACAAAATGTCTCAGTTACGTTTTTGTCTGGAGGACTGGACCAAAATTCAACCAAACCACTGCGAGAAGCTTGGAGAAGGATAACCAAAACATTTGACTCTAGTCATACAGGTTACAAGGAACTATGCTACTCCTTTGAGGAAGTGTTAACCTATCTTTGACCCAGATAGTGGTTCCTCACTGTCTATGCAGCTTTCACATGCCATCTCAGCCCATGTGCTTATGTTTCCTGGAAGTAACAGGAGAGAAGAGGTTTTTAAGATTACCATGTTCCCCATTACTCAGCAAATTCTTGTAGCTTCTTGATGCTCTTTGAAGAAACCTTTCCTCAGCTCTTGGAACAGCTGAAATGTCTCCTTTTTAATAAGTACCAGATTTCTCAATGTTTCTATATTGTTGGTTTTAGTTTATTACTTTATCTTTCTGATAAGAAAAATGGATCACTCAATGAACTAAACTATGCTTGCAGTGTCTTCTCAGTAATACATTTTCTGCAGACTGGAATATATCTTTCCTCTCTATAAGCTTTTTTCTAAAGATTGGTCTGTGCTATGTGAAATGCAAACTGTCTTTACAGTATTCAGCACACTCTCATCATTCTGTCTGCAGAAAAGCTTGCTGAAGCTCAGAGACGATTTGCAACGCTGCAAAATGAGCTGCAGTCATCAATGGATGCCCAGCGAGAGCACAACACTCCGTCCGGCCTTCGCAAACGCAAGACGTTGTTCCACCTGACGCAGGAGGAGCGCTCCAAGCACCACAACATCATGGACCTGAAGCTAGCCTTCAGCGAGTTCTACCTCAGCCTCATCCTGCTCCAGAACTACCAGGTTCCCTTCACACATACAGAGAATTATCGCTACTCTGATTTTATGTGAACAGATTTGCCCAGTCTTGTTTCCGTATTTGTCCTGCAGTGGCGTGTCTGACTGCTATCTTAAATAACTTTTTGGACTTATGCTATCCTCAGAACCTGAACTTCACTGGTTTCCGTAAAATCCTGAAAAAACATGACAAGATCCTGGACACGACTCGTGGAGTCGAATGGCGTCTGACTCATGTGGATGTGGCTCCTTTTTACACCTGCAAGAAGATTACTCAACTCATCACTGAGACAGAGGTGACTACTCATATCTCCACAAACACGCAAATACAAAATAAAGATTATACGCTGATGATATTGTTCTGTGGCTAGACTCTGGTCACCACAGAGCTGGAGGAAGGAGATCGTCAGAGGGCCATGAAGAGGTTGAGAGTTCCTCCTCTGGGGGCAGCTCAGGTCAGTAACAACTGATTATTATGTTTACTGCACCTTTGATTCTGAAATTTCTGCTGTATTTATTTTAAGTTGCACAGGCAAATATGTCGATGTAACCCTACAATGCCCAACACAATGTAAAAAGGTTTTTATGAGCTAACGTGAAAGAGTAAGAGAGGAAACCATTGTTATATGCAATTAATACTATTCATCAGACAAGATATTGTTTGGATATTACATGTGTTTGTGGACCTTTTAAGCTCATTGTTTTAGTAATTGATTTCTGTTATTTCAAACAGAAATTGTTTGAGATCCACACACATAAAAATTATGCATGTAACAAATTGAACCTATGAAGTGAATGACATCACCCAAATTGTTTTTTTTTCCTTTAAAACAAGGAGTAAGACTGAGTAGCACCTGTGAGTCAGTTTTTTTAAGCTCAGTGCGTTATAAAGCTGTCTGTATTAAACACAGTAGTTCTGTGTTTTCTCTGCCCGGCTCAGCCTGCTTTGGCCTGGACGACCTTCAGAGTGGGTCTCTTCTGTGGTTTCTTCATCATTCTGGTTGTCGCCTTTGTTCTCACTGGTGAGTCATATTTTAAATCATATATATATATATATATGTATATTATATATTTTATTATACCGTTCTCTTATATTTCATTGTTATGTGTTTGATATTTGTAATTAATCTGAAGGCTAGGCCATACGATTTCACAGCTGCTCACCTCTAGTCTTCACGACTGAACCGGCCTACATCAACCGAGTCGGCCAGGAGACATCCTAAGAGAAAATGTGTCACGTTGCATTTATAAAACATCGAGTCATGAAAACTATTTAAATGTTTACCAACACAAAGATCTTTTATTAGTAGGGTGTTCTTTTAAAGGACCATTGTATATTTATTTTATAGGATTCAGAAGGGATACAAATATTTGTGGTACCTGTGATTTTGTGAAAATAAATGATTTATTTAAAAAAATGTTTAGTTAAATTAAAAGTTGTTATTTTTCTGTAAAAAGCCCAAAACATACATTTATTTTAAAGCTTGTTACATATCTTTACCCGAGAAGCCGGTTTGGGAGATTATTTTCAAGCACACTGTTTAATTTTTCATCTCCGCTCTGGTTTCTTTTAGGTGCTGTTTTCATTCGCTATGAGAACATTTGGCCTCTGGTGCGGATCTATCGTGGCGGCTTCCTGTTGATCCAGTTCCTCTTCCTGCTGGGGATTAACACCTACGGCTGGAGACAGAATGGAGTCAACCATGTCCTCATCTTTGAGATTGACCCTCGAGAAAACTTGTCACACCAGCACCTGTTTGAGGTTAACCCAGGCAGAAGCACAAACAACTTGAACACAGCCAAAATTAAATTTACTTTCATATTAGTAAAAGCAATATTTTTATTATTCTCCTGGATTCATTGATGTTATTTAGTCCTGTTCAAGAGCATAAATGTTATAAAATAAGCTAACCCTGCAGAAATATAAAACCCACACTTCTCAGTTTGTGTTTCATTATTTAGGTCATTTTATTGTTTGTATTGAAATGTTATTGGAGCTTTCCTTTAATGCGGCTCTGTTTATGTTTCTGCTGCAGATTGCTGGTTTCCTGGGTGTGTTATGGTGTCTCAGCATCCTTTCGTGTCTATACTCAGAGTACACCTACCTCCCCATGCAGATCAACCCTCTCATTCTTTACGGCTTCATGGTGCTCTTCCTCATCAACCCATTTAAAACCTGCTACTACAAATCCCGCTTCTGGCTCATCAAACTGCTGGTTGGTCCCCTTCTTAACTAGAGTCCTTTTATAATTTTCTTTTTTAAGGATCTTTTTATAGTGTTTTCTATAGTGTAGGCCAGTCACAATAACAAATTTTACTGGATGGTAAATTTAGGGCTGTTGTAAACGAATATTTTAGTAATCGAGCAATCTATCGATTATTCTTACGATTAATCGAGTAATCGCATAAAAAATTTGATCAAATAAAATATTGGTAAATGTGGCATAACACCGGTGTTACAAAAGGATATCAATATCAGTCCAATTTTTCATATTTGAGCTTCTCTACTAGCTACTTTTTTGTAGTTTAGAAAATTAACCTGTAACAATAATAGCTCACTTTCTAAGTTAGCCTGAAGAAAAGTTATACAAAAATCTGAAATTATATTCAATTTAATAATAAAGAGGCAGGATCACAAATACGCTTATATAAAATGTCTATATTCCAATTTTTAGTTTATGTTTTTATCTTCAGTGAGTTTAATAGATGAACTTTCACCTTGCCCCATACCTGTTTGAGAATACGGTTAATGTCGCCTGGGGCGGAGGATAGATTAGAGAAGAATGAACGAATGAACAGAAGGAGGGGATATTAAAATTGCGCATACACACTAATAAAATATCACACAAGCATACAATTTTTTTTTCTCACACGCATACATAAAAGACTAAGATTGCACATATAATCTAATAAAATATAGACTCACCTATTGTATGTGTTAGAGTTGTCACGGAAGAGGCGGGGCATCATGTGGAGATCAGATCGCGCATGCGTTGATACCACAGTGACGTCAGCATCAAGTTGGATATTGGAGCTACACGGTGTTAGCTGCTTTTAGCTCAATGCTAATCCGATTTTTGAACGCTAATTTCGGCCAGCCATTCTCCACCGCTCCTTCCTCAAGCGCTCGGTGGTTCACTTAGGGCTTATTCCTGAGTTAGAGCCGGCTCTAACTCCGGCGTTAGCTCCGCTTCGTCCGGCTCTAACTCCGGCGTTAGCTCCGCTTCGTCCGGCGTTATAGCCGGCTCTAACTCCGGCGTTAGCTCCTCTTACTCCGGCGTAAGGCTCTAACGCTTTCATAAATCGGATCTACCTTGAGCTAAACGCCGCTTACTCCGGCTCTAACGCCTTACCCTGGTGTCAGAGCCATAAGTGAACCTCCGAACGCTTGAAGAGGAAGCGGAGCTAACGCTGGAGTAAAGCGTTAGAGCCTTACGCCGGAGTAAGAGGAGCTAACGCCGGACGTAGCGGAGCTAACGCCGGACGGAGCGAAGCTAACGCCGGAGTTAGAGCCGGCTCTAACTCCGGAGCGCTTGAGGAGGGAGTGGGAGAGAACGGCTGGCCGAAATTAGCGTTCATAAATCGGATTAACCTTGAGCTAAACGCCGCTTAAACCGTGGAGCTCCAATAGCCAACTTGAAGCTGACGTCACTGTGGTATCAACGCATGCGCGATCTGATCTCCAAATTATGCCCCGCCTGTTCCGTGACAACTCTCACATACAAAAGGTGAGTCTATATTTTATTAGTTTATATGTGCAATCTTAGTCTTTTATGTATGCGTGTGATATTTTTGTAGTGTATATGCGCAATTTTAGTATTTTGTGTGTGTGTGTGAGAGACAGAAATTGCATATGTATGACATTTTTATAGTATATATGTGCAATTAAAATATTTTGTGTGTGTGTATATGAGTTTTTAGTAGTGTGTGAGAGACAAAACATAGTTTTCGTCCTAAACGGCACCTCATAGGGGAGCAATATGAGATATTTACGGCACCTCGTCAAACTCAGAAACTCATCTACCAGCCATGTACGATGCGCTCCGCCACCTGTTTGTTTAGACCGGGATCTGAAATTTATTGTGCGGTTCGTCCATAAAGTTACATTTACGGACCATCAACTACTCAGCCGCCCGCCATGTTCAGACTATCCGCTCACCTGTATAAATTATCCCGCAGCCTCTTCCCAATGTTCAGTTGCCGTAACTCCAGGCATCGCGCCGGTCATTTTAAAGATGTTTATTTGTCCCCCAAAACGATGAAAACCCGGGCATTATCATAAATCAATAAAAATAAATAATAAAAAAAACCCTGGCCGAACTTAAAGATGGGACGTTATGCCGATAACACTAAGCTTTCGTCAACAACTTAGAGGCGGAAGTGAGAGCGCTGTGCAACACAAGTAATGTTCCGGCCGGAACACGATGCGCTAAATAATAAAACATAAATTAACGAAGCTTCGAGGCAGGTAAATTTTCCTCGAGGAATTTTAATAATCGAGGTACTCAAATCAATCGAGGAATCGTTTCAGCCCTAGTTTAAACCCCACCGCGTTTGCTCTGGTTGGGCTACAGTTCTATGTGTACCGCAGGAATACCTTGTAGTTGCGCTTTCAGAGGTGCATTGAGCGAGTGGTGAATGATTTATATTTGTGGACAAAGAATTTTGTGCGGTTTTTCCATCTCAACACGCTGCCCAGCGACCGGCTCTGTCTGCGCTGATAAAGTCTATGTATGTGGTCCTGGTTGACCGGAACGTTAGTGGTTAACAACCAGCGCTAACCTCATCATGCAGATCCAGCCCAGTGAGGAGCTTCCGCACTCGCCTCGTAGTCATGCTTCACGCTGGTTTTATATTATTTTATTATTATTTTTCCGGTTACGAAGCATCAAACCATATCAAATGCTTTGTCCACTTAGACAGAGTCTCAGATCTGCGCGGAGATCTGAGAAACTCGTCCCATAAACTGGACAAACCAAAATACTTTCTGTGTCTCTTTGTTGAAAACTCAACAGACGCGAAATGGAAGAGCTACTAAAGTCACATTAGCAGCACTGAATTAAATCTCCCGTTTGTTGAG